>NIVC01002773.1:0-97500 GCA_002269645.1 Macrostomum lignano
CAGCAATTGCAGCTTCGTGCGCCACCTGATCGCCATAGGCAAGATTTAGAGGAGTGGGGCAGAGATATGTTAGACGAGGCTACCAGGGAGAGGCAGGAGAGGCTCGCCCAGCTGCGCGCGCAAGCTCTGATGCCTCCTCCTTCCACGCCTGAAGAGCCCCCGGGTTCGGGAAACCCGTGGGAGGGCTGAATGGCCCGGCCCGAACTCAGCCCCGTTCCCTCTCTAGGGCCCAGCTTAACCTGCCACGTCCGCCCAGCAAGAAGTTTAGATTTGAGAAGGTACCGATTTCTATCAGCCAAGACCAGCTAGAGGACAACGCGGGAGAGATATTGTTGTAGAGTTGCCAATTGAGAATGTTCCCACCCGCCTCCTGGTAGATGGGGCAGTGCGCTGTCTTTGCTAACAGTCAAAGACTTTACTAAAATTACCGGACAGAGTGTGGAGGCCCTGGAGCCCCATGTGTGAAGGCCGTGTCCTACACGGGCAATGAATTAGAGATGCTAGGCCAGGCCACCCTCACAGCAGTTATTGGGCTAGAAGAGGTGAGAATCCTCTTTCTGGTCGTTGGCAATTCAGCAGCAGTTTCCCTCCTGGGTAGTGCTTTTCTAGCCAGTACGCATGCTATCATAGACTATCGAACAGAAAAGGTTTACTTGCTAGGTGTGAGTCTCCCATTCGACCCCCGCTGAGTAACAGATCGGTAGCTAGCCAGTGATTGCTTAATTCCCCCCCCCGATTCGCGTGTCGAAATTTTGCTCGTGTTGCCCCGTTGGAGACCGCTTTTCGCGTATTTACGTATGCCCTCTATTACTCGAATTTATGTTGTGACCTCGTGCTCGTTGGTGTTGTTTAAATATCTAAGATTTTAGCTCGAAAATTAGGCCCGTACAGTATGCGTTAATTCCCTATCAGTAAATATTAACTTGGAAACTAGTAAAATTTCTATGGGTCTGCTCCACAGGAGGTCCTGCCCCGCTGTTTAAGATTTTCTGGGAACAATGGAAGTCTGGGACCGTAGGAAATTAGCACCTTTAGGTCTGATTTCGTGTGTTTGTTCACACTTTGTGAAAGTCCGATTTTGGGAAACTTTTAATTGGTTTCGATGAGGCAATAGGGGGGGCATTCAATGTAATTAAGTTTACCAGGCAAATGGGGCAGCAATTAGTTTAGAGTAGGCCAGTGGTTTAGTCAATGTAAAGTCAGGTAAGTAATTAAAGTCAAGTTATGGGGACAGATAGCTCAGAATTAGTAAGTAAGCATTAAGAACCACCAGCATCAGCAGTTGGGAAGCCGCAGAAATAGCTCCAAGAGCAGTAGCCAGTGCATTGTGAGACCGGCTATTAGGGCCGTCGACAGCACGACCAAATGCCAGGAGCCGTCGGTCTCCACCACAGGGGTTGGCAAGGGCTGTGGAGCGGCAGCCACGGGCGTCACCGCGGCGACCGGCGGCGGAGCGTGCGCTCGGGCTGACAACGGCGGTGGTACCGGATGCCAACCGGCCCCGGACGCTGGTTCGCTGGCGGCCCGGCGGTCGCATGGCCCGGGAGCCGCGGCGCCTATGTCACCAGATGGCGCAGCCGGCCCAGAATCAGAGGGGCGTCCGGCTCTGAATGGCTGTCTTCGGGCGCTTCGTAGTCGGACTCCTCTTCAAGGATGGGCTCGGCTACTAGCGGCCGGAATCCTGAAAATGAGGATTTAAGGGATGAAATAGAAGTAGGGAACTAGCCGGGTATTAGGATGTAGATAGATGGGGATTTTAACTTTATGGCGTGTGGTAGTGGCCTTCCTGGGGGTTTCTTCCTTTCTTCATTCCCTCTCCTTCCCTTGAGCTCTAGGTGATCAAGTAGTGGACCGTGGTAGCCTTCTTCCCCGCCTTCTTTTAATGATACACCTCTAAGGGATGGCAGTTTTTCGTCTTCCTCCCCTCTGGTAGAAGGGCAAATGGGTGGCAGTTTCCCCGGGCAATCCACTCTAAGTGGTGACGGGTTCCCTCTTTCTCTTCCCTGTTAATGTACAATTGGTGGCAGTTTTCCCTAGCAACCTCTCTCAAAATGGTGGCTGATCCTCCTTTTCTTTTCTTTGGTAATGCGCCAAGATGGTGGTAGGTTCCCCTTTCTCTTTTATAATAGTACATCAAACTGGTGGCAGTCAAATTAATGATTAATTCCTCTTTCGAATTCTTTCGGCTGTTAAGTTTATGAGGGTCTCGGAGGCATGGATGAGAACTGCGTGCGCGTGGCGTTGAAGGAAGAAATCGAAGGGAGTTGGGCCGCATCATCATTTATCCTCCGGAGTCTAATCTCCCAAATCCCTCTTCTATTCATATTAACCAAATTAATTTGTGTGCCTGATCTGAATGTGTGCATGTGAGGTGGGAGTGCGATCTCTGTCGGCTGGAGTACGGATCTGCCACGGGCGCGACCGGAGGTGGTCTCGGGTCTGCCCCCTGCTCACAGGTGAGGAAACAGGAAGCGGCGGAACCAGCCAATCAGAGCGCACGGAGACTAGAGCGAGCGGTCCCAAGCCAACGGCGACCCCGGCCGCAGCAGGTGTGCCTCCCAATGTGCTCAACCAATGGGAAGCCAGCCCCGGCACTATAAGAAGACCCACGCCTGCCAGAGCTGGAAATCATCAATCAGAGAAATCATTCTGTCCTTCAATCGCTGAAGCATTCTATGAACTATCCAGCTTGACATGGACACGAAGCCTACCATCAATCGAATTCAGCTATGCTCCAGCTTACCGTCTGAGCGTCCTGCCAGCCCAGTTAGCCGAAAGCGGCCCCGTGACGCCATCCAAGAGGCGGAGGACGGCCCCGAGCCGCCAGCGGCGGCCTCCGCCAGGGTCGAAGAAGGTGACGAGACAATCGACCCGGCCAATGCTGGGGGCGACACCGCGGACATTTCGGACATGGCGGCCGAATTCGGTGAGGCGGCCCGCCGCCTGCGTGATGTTCTGCCCAACAGCCGCCGAAGTGTGGACATCGCCCTGCAAAGAGAAGAAGTCGATTGGGGTCAGGTGGCTGGCGAACCTTCGGCGACAGCTATGGATCTGGTGCACTGGGTCGGGCCTGAGTCCTATCATGGCCCACTCCAGGCCGAGGACAGGCATGCGACTCTAGAGCGCCAACTTCGCGACAACCTGGACCGGCCCTGTCTGCTCATCCTGTCAAAAGCGGCCCTGCTGGGATTGGTTGACAATACGCTGTTAATGTACATCGAGGCAGCGGCCCAGAGCGCCTACAAATACGCCCTCAGCGACCTAGTCCGGCAGGCCGCCAAGTTCCTCCGCAAGGTTGTGGATGAGGAACCATCACACCTGACAGCCCGGCCGCCGTCCTGTGCCCCCATCACAGCAATCTTCAGCACCTGCGATCGGCCGGTCTACAAGAAGGTGATCATCAGCTGCGCAGCCTCCTCTCAGATGACTAGACAACTGACGCCAACCCAGAGAGCCCGGCTATTGATTGGCCTGGCCAGCTTGGCCAGCCGCTGGGGCATGCTTCCTGCGGACCTGCCAGGGCTGCTCTGGGGCTTCCTGAGCGAGGGCGCCGAATGGGAAGAGGCTCTCGTCATCCACGACGGCATTCTTGCGGCCTCCGCGCCGGCCTCTGCGCCCCTCCTCTATGCGCCGTTTGCCACAGTGGCCTGGGCCGCCACTCTCTCGCAACGGTTCAATCGCCGCTGTGGGTGGGTGTTGGCGGCCCTGGGCGACGTTGAGCCCGGCTACGCGGGCCTGGCCGAGGTGCCCCGTGGCACTTTGCAGCATTTTGCAATCGCGCAGCCGCCCCTGTCTGCACCAACTCTGACACGGCTGCAACAAGTACGGAATGCGGCCTTCGTCGTCCAATGCCAAGCCCTGGGCATCCCGACTCTGCCGCAGTTGAGGGGCGTGCTGCGCAACGACATCTTGCCTAGCCGATGGCACCGAGTGGTGCTCACGGCCGCGGCAGCCCAACGTTATGTGGAAGCATGGGCAAGTGCCATGGCTCAGGTGGCGGCATATGGCCCGTACCAGCTAAATCAAGAGGCCCATTTCGAGTAAGGATGCCGACTGCCTGCTGAGCGACGTCCGCCGGCCGGTCCGACCCGCCTTTCCGCCCCCTTGCGGTGTGTGTTTGTCGTGTGTGTGTGTGTGAAATTATCCTATTAATATTCGGTTCTTCCATAATACTCATTTTTAAACTTTAATAACCAATATACGAGTCATTGTTGTGTCATTATCCTAAAAATTCCTAAAAATGGCTCTGTGTTGGCTGCTCACTACTTTTACCGTAAGAAAGGCCATATATTATTACTGCAATTGGCTCAGTCTAAAACGAAAGGCATGGCGAGTGGGTAGATTTCGTTTAACGTATAGGCGAAAGGAAATCAGGTTGGTGATGGGACTTACCGAGTAGTTGTATAGTTTGGAAAATCGCGCTGAGTGCCTTGGTTGGAAACTGCGACTCCGTGTAGGTTGCAGGCAGCCGGCTCCCGTTATCAGTGGCGCCTTTTATACAGTGGCCAGCGCACGGCGCGGCGCCTCCCAGCCTACAACCGATCGCCCCGAAGCCCTCTGACTGGCTGAAGCGGGGTCCGAGCCTTCAAGGACGCTAGGCCTCCGTGCGGTTGAACTCCCGGCGAAATTAGCTTATTAATTTACTGCGCTGCATTAGTATTTTTTCCCTGTGTAATCGTCATTCTCCCCGAGGCTCTGCCCTTGGCTGTGTGCTAGCAACCCTTCCCCCCTTCTTTTTCCCCACTTCCCTCACCCTTCCCCGTTTCCTCTCTTTCCCAGCTGCGCTTCTATCCAATTATGATAATTTATTGTTGACAATTCGCTATTTTTCTCCCTACTATTGCGCTGTCTGTGTTTCCCCCCTCCCACTTTAGCCACAGCAACAGTTGAAATTTTTGAAATTCTGTATTGCACTCCAACCTATGTATCTCGTTTTGTGAATTTATTGCTATCCCCTCTATTTTATCGCCTTTTTCCATTCCCGCTCGCGGTTTGTTAATTCTGTGATTTCACGTTCGGTTGAGATCCCGCTCCCGTCTGTGTGGTTCCATGTTGGGCAGTGATGATGACGGAACCAGTTCCGTCACAAAAGGCAGTGGGGGTGTGATGTAACCACGCTCTGGTCGCGGGATAGGGCATGGGAACTTTTTTGAAAGTGCCTCCTATCCCGTGCACCCTCTGCACAGAGCTGTCGAGACTCGGCCAGGTCTCCGACCGGGCCTGGAGACTCCCGCTCTGCTGCACCCCTCCTGCTGCCTTGGTCCCGTCTCTCCTGCCGCCACACCTGCCTTTCCGGAGCCCCTACCCCTTTCTGTACCTCCCCCTCTACCCTATCTCTTCTGTTCCCGCCCTATTCTTCCTGTACTTTCTCTACCTCCTCCCTTTTTTTGTCTCCCTCTGCACTCTTTTCCTGCGCTGTCCCCTCTTTCCCTGTGTCTACTTACAGTACTTTGTGTGCTCACCGTCTCCCCATCCCCTCTCAAACTCCCAAACGGTGACGCAAGTCGTGTGACCCCTTCTCCCCCTCGGTGACTCATCGATGACTCATCCCCCTCTCTTGCGCAACCTTTTCTCACGCTATTGTTCTCCTTCCCAAATTTCTCATGTGACACCCACCCCACCTCCGCTTCTATTGTTCTCGTTTTTGCTTCTTTTGTTCTCTCGACCCCCACCAATTATCACATTTTCTCCGATTTTCTCTTTCTTTTGTTCTCGTTTTCGCACCTAATTATCACCTTTTCTCCAATGTTTACTTTTCCATTGTTCTCAGTTTTCCCCAATTATCCCCGATTTCCAATTCCTTTGTTCTCGACCCCAGCCCTATTGTTCTCAATGTTTGCTTGCGCAACACTTTCGCGACCACCCGCTGCGCCAATTATCCCCCACCCCACCTCCGGATTGCGCAATTTCCCGATTTCTCATGTTGCTATGCCGGTCTCATGCTTCTCATCATGACTCATTCTGACGTCATTCTGCCGGCAGCCAATCAGAGAGAGGGGGCCATGGTAACGACCTTGAGGAGGCGGCTGTGAGGTCTATAAAAGGAAGCGATTTCGGCATGAGAATACTCAACTGAGTTTATCTCTGTTCCTCTCCTCGTCCTTCTTTGGACTTGCTGTCAGATTGAGTTCTGACCCATTCGTCTATAAGACGAATCCCTGCCATACATGCGCAACCTCCAAAATTCGGTCGGCCATGCAACTTAGTTTTAACAAAAATGCGACGTAGTTTTTGGCTAAAAATGCGACTTACATGTAAAAAAACCCTAACGCAAAATTAACGCAACTTTGGGTAAACGGCAGGAGTAACTATGACTGTCTTATTAAGTCAAAATGCCTCGTCAGCTACTTAGTACTACTACTTTGCGTTTTTTCGGGTGGGCATTTTTGCGACTTCCTTGGTTGGGAGCCAAATCGGTCGGCCGGATCGGCCGACTCGGCCGACTGTTGCGCATGTATGATCCCTGCCGGCCCACGGTCTGTTACCGCCAAGTTATCCTTAGCTCCCCAAGTGAGCTCGCCTATCGGCCAGCGGTCTGATACCGCCCAGCATCATCAGCATCGCCTGATCTACATCAGCGCCTCGTCGCTCCAGCGCATCGCCGCTTCACCGTCTGCCTGACTGCAGCCTACAGCCGCCCTCGGTCACTCCGTCTCTCTCTCTCTCTGTGCAGCTGCCGGTAAGTTCCTGCTACTAATTTGTGCTCTAATTGCCTTTGCTTATCCGGGGTTTGCCTATTTTCCATTGTCTGATTAGAGAGCTGAGCCAATTGTGATACCGTATCTTTTGCTGTATTTTACTCAATAGTGAAGCTGCCTAATTGCCTGCTTATTTGCCTAAGGGCCTAATTATTAACTATTAACTAACTTCATCATTATTCAATCTTTCACCATCATTTCACTCATGGCTTGCTAAGCCTTTCTCCCGGGTGGCAAAGCATAAGGAAGTTTGGGTAAGCTAATGGCCTCTCCCCGTGCACAGCCCGCCTGTGAGTGCGTGCTGCGGGGCCGCGTGTGCGTGCAGTAGAGGGATTAGCGAGTCTTGGCACAGAATGGCAGTAGGAAGGTTGCAACCCCATGCTAACGCGTCCCTTCGCCCTGAGCAATCTAAACTGTAGACAGTACATGTTCGCCTCATACTACTCTTAGTAATCAAAGTCGCAAGTCAGCCTCGCTCACAGCCACAAAGGATCCCCTGCTGAGAAATCCTCCAGGATTGAGCCCAGAGTTCCCGATCATGCCCCAAGCAGAGTCCCTGTACTCGGCTGCATGCGTCTCCCCTGTTAGCCTAAATCCCCTGGTAACCAATCCAGGCGGGGCTCTAGCCTCGAGAGGTCTGGTAGAAAGATCCAGGTGCGCCAGGTCACATAGAGTGGTGGCAGCCACTCGGTCATACTATGACCGAGTGACCAACTATTGCACCTTGGCTACAGGTGGGGTCCATGTGGGTCCTTGGCCCTCTGGTCACGAAGCGCTACCAAAGCTACTAATCATGTGGGCGGGACAGTCTGGTGCTGGAGGTCCGTCAGGTCATTGCCCGGTCATAGGCAGCCTACGGTCATTGCCCCCTCTAGTCATGCGTTCGTCTCTCTACGGAGCGGACAGGCGACAAGGGCGGTTACATCAATGACTTATTCTTTTGGATCAATTAAATTAATATATACTATTATTCTCACTTGTTACTGAAACAGCTATTACCAAAGTGGCCACTACCAAAGTGGACTGTTACCTTTAAAACTGTTGTTTATAGTATATAGCTTGTACTTTTAGTACTTTATATAGGCCTAGTAATTGTCAAATACATAATATTGATTAATATTGTTAATGCAAATAGCTCTGCGCATCTTTTTCTAGAGGGTTCAATAAATATCCAATACAGTATCGTACCAATATATCTATGGTTGTTAGTTCATATCGCAAATACGCTAATACTTTAAGTGCCCTCCTATACTGCTCAATTTTTCATCCTATGTATTTTTTTGTTAAAACTGATAAAATATCTATACATATAAAAATCAAAACTCTGTCTGTCTGTCTGTCTGTCTGTCTGTCTGTGGACAAATTACTTCGCTATGGACTCCCAAACCGCTCAACCAAATTACACCAAACTTTACACCCACCCTAAACTTACTACGGAGAATGTCTTAGGCTACCTTTTAATTTCCTAGACTCAAGTCTTCCTACCTAAAAGTACAAAAAACTGCTCAAAATGCGCGATTTTTTAACTAAATCCTCCATAGCGCCGCTCCACTTCTACCGATTCTCTTCAAATTTGACACAGGCAATTTTCAACTATTTTGACACAATCGTGTAAAATTTCAAATCTCAAAGTTACTCCTGAAAGCCGCTGTGCACTTTTAAAGTTAGGCTGTTTTTTCAGCGAGGCAGCCACCCCAACCTCCGCCCGCCTGCCTCTCTTTCCCGATCTGGGCCCAGATGTGAAAAAGGGGTTTAAAATGACTAACTTTCGGCTGCCATAAGTTTGCTCCACGTGAAGCGATTGACTTCAAACTTGACACAATTCTTCATTGACTCATTCTCTGTCTAAATGTTAAGTCTTAACTCTGTAACTCAATCAGAACAGAAACTGTAAGCATGTGAAGTTTGTCTGCTTTTTCTGTTGTTTGTGGCGCTCAACTCACTCATTCCCGCAGTCCAGACGAAGGGTCAGGCGATAGGGCTCAATGTACATAGCGAATGTACAGTGTTTTGGAATAGCTTTATTTATAACCTTCTCTGCACCCCGAGAGTGGAGAGGCTACGTTTAGCCATAACAGTTTAGTGAGAATTCTAACCACTGCCCTCCCCTCTGTATTGGCAAACTCTGCAGCAGTTTAACACTGGATGGCAATTGGCAAATCGAGGGAATCCAGCATGGTTTGTAAAAGCGAAAGATTTATGAAAAGGCGATGCGATGCAATGCAATATAACCCTACTAAATTAGGCACACCATGGAAATTTTAGGTTTCTTTTAAAGGTAGTGTGTAAATTTTAAATGGCCTCCTAAGAAATGCGTATTTCCTTGGTTGTTAGACTGATGCAGACTGCAGTGGAGCTGAAGATACAAAAATTCTTTTCAGGGCTTGCAAATTGGCAAGAAAGGTGACATGATCAAAGCATGAGAACAGCCATGAGAGTACTACGTCCCACAAACTGGCTTTCTAAGCAGGAATGGGCAGACTTTTACCTCTAAGTCCAGAAAAGAATCCAGCTTATGGCTGAGGGGCAGTTGAGAGTGGGGAGAAGAAGGAATAGACTATTCGAAAAGAGAGGAGAGGTGAGAGAGGGAATAAGAGAAAAGATAAAAGATAATAGGAGAGATGAGGGAGTGAGGACGATGAGAGGAGAGAGTAGAGAGGAGAGAGTAGAGGAGCGAGTAGAGAGGAGAGAGTAGAGGAGCGAGTAGAGAGGAAAGAGTAGAGAGGAGCGAGTAGAGAGGAGAGAGTAGAGTAGCGAGTAGAGAGGAGAGAGTAGAGAGTAGAGTAGCGAGTGGAGAGGAAAGAGTAGAGAGGAGCGAGTAGAGAGGAGAGAGTAGAAGAGCGAGTAGAGGGGCGAGTAGAGAGGAGAGAGTAGAGGAGCGAGTAGAGGAGCGAGTAGATAGGAGAGAGTAGACAGTAGAGTAGATAGGAGAGAGTAGACAGTAGAGTAGCGAGTGGAGAGGAGAGTGTAGAGGAGCGAGTAGAGAGGAGTTAGTAAAGAGGAGAAAGGAGAGATAAGAGAGAGAATGGAAGAGAGAAGAGATAAAGTTGTACAGATGAGAGAGGTGTAAGGAGAGATGAGAAATGAGAGATGAGAGATAAAGGAGGAGAGTGGAGAGAGAAGAGACGAGACAAGAGATGGAGAGAGTATATAGAAGAGGGAAGAGAAGAGAAGAGAAGAAAGGAGAAAGGAAAGTGAGGAGACAAAAGAGGTGAAAGAAAAGAGTACAGAGGACAAAATGAGAGAACATTAAGACAGTAAAGATGACAGATGAAAGAGGGGGATGAGCTGAGAGCAGAGACGAAAATTAACAGACGAGAGATGGGAGAATAGAGAGAACAGAAGAGAGAGAAGAGAGAAGAGATTACAGAGACGAGAGGAGAGACAAAGGGAGAGAGAAGTGAGTGAGGCGAGAGGAGAGAAAAGAGGAGAATGGAGGGGAGAGAGTAGAGAGGAGAAGAAAGATGGGAGAGAAGAGATTACAGAGACTAGAGGAGAGAGGAGAGACAGGGAGAGAGAAGAGGAAATAGGAGAATAAAGAGGGGAGAGAGAGAGAGAGAGAGAGAGAGAGAGAGAGAGAGAGAGAGAGAGAGAGAGAGAGAGAGAGAGAGAAGCGCAGAGCAGATAGAAACGAGAAGAGATAAGAGAGAAAAGATAAAAGAAGAGAAAGGAGAGATGAAAGAGCAGACGAGAGAGAAGAGAGGTGAGGGAAGAGACGGGCGACGAGGGGAGAGAGAAGATATAAAACAAGAAAAGAGATGAGTGGAAAGAGAGAGAGGAAAGATGTGAGGGGAGAGACGAGAGAAGAGGGGAGAGAGGAGAGAGGAGAGGAGAGAGAAAACGAAAGAGTAGAGAGGAGAGAGAAGAGCAGAGAGAAAACGAAAAGTAGAAAGGAGAGAGAAGAGGAGAGAGAAAAGAATAGGGAAGAGAGATGAAACAGAAGAGAGATGAGGGAAGATACAAGAGAAGAGAGGAGAGAAGAGAGAGGAGAGACGAGGGATGAGAGAGAAGAAAGGAAACAAAGAGACGATAGAAATTTTAAAGGATCCAAGGGACGTAGGGAGAGTCAGGGAGAGACCAGAGTTTAGCAATATATGTTTTAGAGTCAGACAGACATTGCCTGACATTCTGCGCAGTACCCCAGCCAACAATATCAACGTTTGCCTCAAACCCTAATTTTACACGAATGTGCTCCATTTTATGTCTACCTCTATCCTACTATTAATTTGTTAGTGTATGGCCTTAGATTTCAGAATACATGCAAAAGTAGTTCCGGAGATTAGAATTCCCCGGGTTCAAAATCCGCGGGTTTCAACAGCTTGTACTTAATAAAAAGAAGCAAATTTCAACAAAAACAACCCAAACATAAAGTAATCAATGGGTCAAAATTATATGGCTTATAGATAGGCCTACTACAGTGTAACTTTATGTTTATAATAAATAAACTTTGCAACATGGCCATCAATGCATTCATCATGGGATGAGGCCAAGTCTCATATCAATCAGTGTTGGGCACCATTAATGAAAATCTTAACTTTCATTAAAGGCAAAAGCGTTAGCTTTTAAACAAAAAAAATCTTAACTTTTTAACTCTTAATTTTATTAAGTTAACTGAAAATTAACTGATAATTGTTAATCCATTACAGTTAACACAGAAAATACAGAAATCTCGCATGCGTCAAGAGAAAAATAAAGTTTCGTAGCTCTGCGTTGAGTAGAAGTGTCTGTCAGCGAATGTCAAGCTGGACCCCTAAAATACACTACGGAGATAGGAACACAGTTTGCAGGTGAATAACTCGTACAGGCTTTAAGCTAGGGTGCTGATTTTTGACTTGCCAACGCATCTCGCGTGCGTCAAGAAGAGAAAAATAAAGTTTCGTAGCTCTGCGTTGAGTAGAAGTGTCTGTCAGCGAATGTCAAGCTGGACCCCCAAAATACACTACGGAGATAGGAACACAGTTTGCAGGTGAATAACTCGTACAGGCTTTAAGCTAGGGTGCTGATTTTTGACTTGCCAACGCATCTCGCATGCGTCAAGAGAAAAATAAAGTTTCGTAGCTCTGCGTTGAGTAGAAGTGTCTGTCAGCGAATGTCAAGCTGGACCCCCAAAATACACTACGGAGATAGGAACACAGTTTGCAGGTGAATAACTCGTACAGGCTTTAAGCTAGGGTGCTGATTTTTGACTTGCCAACGCATCTCGCGTGCGTCAAGAGAAAAATAAAGTTTCGTAGCTCTGCGTTGAGTAGAAGTGTCTGTCAGCGAATGTCAAGCTGGACCCCTAAAATACACTACGGAGATGGGAACACAGTTTGCAGGTGAATAACTCGTACAGGCTTTAAGCTAGGGTGCTGATTTTTGACTTGCCAACGCATCTCGCGTGCGTCAAGAGAAAAATAAAGTTTCGTAGCTCTGCGTTGAGTAGAAGTGTCTGTCAGCGAATGTCAAGCTGGACCCCCAAAATACACTACGGAGATAGGAACACAGTTTGCAGGTGAATAACTCGTACAGGCTTTAAGCTAGGGTGCTGATTTTTGACTTGCCAACGCATCTCGCATGCGTCAAGAGAAAAATAAAGTTTCGTAGCTCTGCGTGTATTTTAAGCCGTTTTGTTGAGTTGCATAATAATACACTAAGGAGATAGGAACAAACTTTATTTGTGAATAATTTGTACAGTCTATTTTTAAATGCTGAGATATTTTACGTAGTTTTTTTTCTTGATTGCGTCAAAGTTTTTGTAAAATTTTAAAGCGTTTCGTTCAAGTAAAGAAAAGTTACAGCGGCTTTGTTAAAATTTGAATGTGAATCTGAATGTCAATCGGGAGATGAATACGTAATTTTAATTCATTATTTAAGTTTATTAGTAAGTTGTTACATCTGCATGATCATGGTCATAAACAAAGAGATTAATTAGGCATTTAGGTAAATACGAATACATTCGTAATGTTATAACTTCTCGTCAGACTTGTATTTTTGTTTTTTTCTTTGCAAATTCGTTAATCCGTTAGTTCAAAAAAATCTTAACGGCAGTCCGTTCCGTTAACGTTAATGAAAAATCTTAACGCTTATTAACGCTTATTAACAGACCGGTGCCCAACACTGATATCAATGCTCACAACAGCCGGCCAATTTTATTCAACTCAAGAACTGCAAATTCAGCCCTCAATTGTAGGCTGTTCAGTATGGTAGATCTTGAAGTCTTATGAATTTGTTCAATGTTTAAATTATATAAATGTTTCTTTGAAATACTGCGATAAACAAAATTACACATAAAAAATACCACCTTATTATATCTCTTTGCATGACTCAAAATATCTAATTATGGAAAATAAGGCCTCTAGCCCTATGAGTTTTGTAGGCCCTAGGTAATTTTACTCTTTCTTTTAAAAAAAATTTTTTTCAGCCAGCAACAACGCGTAGGCCCTACCTGTGTATATTATGCATTGTGAGACTGTTAAGCTGCTTTTGTTCTGCACCCTACTAAAAAACGAAAACTATCTTTCTAGATTCTAAGCTCTAAGCTGTCTGAGAGATGCATGCTATTTGGGCCTGGCGGCTAGGCTATCCTGCAGAATCGTTCGTTAAATTCACTGTACGCACATTTTTTTAGCTATTGACATGAAACTCCAAAAATGAATACTTCAATTATGGAATTATTTAATACGAATGGAATTTTAATGACAAAACACTTCTAAAATGATGGCATAGGCCTAATGAAATTATTCATTTTTGGCAAGTTTCACGTCAAAGCTAAAAAAAATGTGCGGCGATCCTCTTTCAGTTTCCCACTCTAAATTATTTAAACCCCGGCCGCCTACAACACATTGGCCAACCATCTGATGGTCATCTTTCGGTGATTGAGCTTTCCCCCCATCAGCACTTTGACAATATCTCTACTTGATAACACACTACTACCCTATGTAGAACTCTGTGAACTCTTTGCGAAAAATCTGTGAGCTTGTCAGACTCTGAAAAGTTCAAAAAAGGGTTTAAAAAATTTAGAGTGGGAAACCAAAAGATTGCTAAATGTGCGTGCAGTGAATTTAACGAATGGAACGATTTTGCAGGATAGCCGGGCCTGGCTTAGGGATACTTGCTATCTAATGGATGCTTGCTTTGATTAGCAGACATAATTTAAGAACCGAAATGCTGGGCACTGAAAAGCCTAGATACCATTTCATTGTACATTGGTACCATGTTATATATTACTAGTGTCATTTATATCGTAACTAAAATAACTAGGCCCTGGCTAGGCCTACCTTATAATAAGTTATCTTATTGGGCAGAGGGCCTAGGCCTACTCACTATTTGTCCTTGTTTCTTTTATTTTCATGAGTTTAAACTAACTAAACTAAAGCTATGATAGGCCTATGGATTTAGGCGTGATTTATATGCTTGTAGCTTAGCCTTAGGCCTAGTTAGCATTTTTTATTTGCTTAATATGTAGCTTATTAGCAATGTGTATATTGTATGCATCCTAAAATTTGAAATTGCACTTTGATATTAATATTATAAAACACTATATCTTTAAGTTTGGCAATAAGCCGCAATATTCAAAAGTGGGTTTATAGTCTTATAACCTATTTTTTCCTTTTAGCCTCATTTGCACTGCCTTAAAATAATAAAGAAAAGAAATTGTACTCTAACTAAGCCTTTAAATTGCACCTCTAGATTGTATTGGACATAGCCATAGGCCTAGGCATAACTCATAAGGTACAATTTTGTACTTTGTCTCTAGCCAAAAATAGGCCTTAACCAAGCGCTAGGTTTTTTGCCTGATTGCAGCGCATGGGCATTTTGGCGGATGGCGTCCGGCGTGGATCTAATACGGCGCGGCGCGGCGTGTACGGCGTGCGGCAATTAGTACGGCGCGGCGCGGTACTAATTAGATGCCAAGGCATTTAGGCTTGATAAGACAGTCATAGTTACTCCTGCCATTTACCCAAAACTGTGTTAATTTTGCTTTAGGGTTTCTTTCACAGGTAAGTCATTTCACAGCGTGGCGCAGGTTGTGTAGGCGTCTGGTGTACTTAAGCCATGCGCTGCAATAGGGGTTTTTTGCCTAAGACAAAATGCAAAATCTCACTCTAGGCCCCTTTATGCCTAATTTCAAAGTGTAATTTTAGAGCTCAAAGTGCAATTTCTCTTTTTTCTTATATTAAGACAATGCAGCAAATGCGGCTTAAAAAGAAAAAATAGGTTAACACTATACTAGTGCTGCCAAAGCTGCGCAAATTTGAATTTTTTGTGCAAATGCACAAATAATGTGCAAGACCCTAAAGTTCTATGCAAATTAGACTTTTTGGATTATTGACAGTCTGGTAGTAGCAAAAAGTTAAATTCTACTTCAAATGATAATATATTGATACTAGCTAGAGGTTGGATAGGATTGAAATCTTCAGGTAGGATTAGGATTGGGAATAATTTTTTTTTTTGATTGGGATTGGTATTTGGGAATTGGGATCAGGTATTTTAATATATTGTAGTTTGTAGGTCCAAATAAAGTTAAACAAAATTGAGCAAAAAATGTCAAGATCAAAAGTCAAACATAACAAAATTGATGCACAAAGTTTTGTAGTTCAAACAAAGTAATCTCTACCTATAAAAATCAAAACTGTCTGTCTGTGGACAAATTACTTTGCTATGGACTCCCAAACCGCTCAACCAAATAACACCAAACTTTAAACCCACCCTAAACTTACTACGGAGAATGTCTTAGGCTACCTTTAAATTTCCTACCTAAAAGTACAAAAAACTGCTCAAAATGCGCGATTTTTTCATTTAATTCTCCATAGCGCCGCTCCACTTCTACCGATCCTCTTTAAATTTGACACAGATAATCTTAAACTATTTTAGCAAAATCATGTGAAATTTCGAGTCTCAAAATTATCCTGAGCGGTGCTGTGCACTTTTAAAGTTAGGCTGCTTTTTTCAGCGTAGCAACCACCCTAACCTCCGCCTGCCTGCCTGACAAAGGGTCAGGTGATAGGACTGAATGTACATAGCAAATGTACAGTGTTTTGGAATAACTTTTTAATAGCCTTCTCTGCACCCCCTGCATGGAGAGGCTGCGTTTAGCCATGACAGTTTAGTGAGAGATTCAAACCACTGTCCTTTGTATGGACAAGTCTGCAGCAGCGGCAAATCAAGGCGATACGGGCAGCGGGATGGTTTGTATTTATAAAAATAGCAAAAAATTAATAAATAACTGATTACAATGCAATCCAACTAAATTAGTTATACCATGAAACTTTTAACATTAAGTTTCGCATAAGGTACTTTAAAATTTAAATGGCTCCTAAGAAATGCGTACATGTCCTTGGTTGTTAGACTGCTGCAGACTGTGGTGGTGTTCGTGGAGCTAGAGATTCCTCTCAGGGCTACTAATTGGCCAGAAAAATGATGTGATTAAAGGATGAGAAATGATAACAACTACATTTCAAAAACTGGCTTTCAAAGCAGGATCGGCAGATTTTTACCTCAATGGCCAGATAAAGAATCCAGCTCATGGCTGCGGGCCAGATAAGAGTGGAAAAGAGAAGGAATAGACTATTAGAAAGAGAAGGAGGGGCGAGAGGAGAATAAGAGAAATAATAGAAGATAACAAGAGATACAAGGGGGTGAGGAGAGAGCAGAGAATATGCGAGGAAAAAGCGAGAGGAGGGGAGAGAGGAGAGAGAGGAAAGAGTAGAGGTGAGAAGAGGGAGAGAGAAGAGGGGAGAGATAAGACAGGATTGATGAGAGAGGAGAGTAGAAAGGAGAGGATCAAGAGGAGAGATTAGAAAGGATTGAGGAGAGGAGATAAGAGGGGGAGAGAGGAGTGAGAAGAGAGAAGATAAAGATGAGAGAGAGAGAGAGAGAGAGAGAGAGAGAGAGAGAGAGAGAGAGAGAGAGAGAGAGAGAGAGAGAGAGAGAGAGAGAGACAGAGAAGGACACAGAGAGAGAGAGAGAGTTGAGAAAGAAAAGAGGAGAAAGGAGAGATAGAGTAAAGGGAAGAGGAGAGAGGAAAGAAATTAGATTGTAGAGATAAGAGAGAATAAAGGAGAAATGAGAGAGTAGAGATGAGAGATGAAGGGAGAGAGCAGAGTGCAGAGAGATGAGAGAAGAGAATAGAGTGGAGAGAGTAAAGAACAGGGAAGAGAAGAGAGGAGTAAGGAAAGAGGGGAGTCAGAAGAAGGGAAAGAGAAGAGTACACAGGAGAGAGGAGAGTAGAGATGACAGAAGAGAGAGGGGGTGAGAGAGCAAAGATGAGAGCGAACAGACGATATATGAGAGGAAAGAGGGGAGAGATATGAGAGGAAAGAGGGGAGAGATTAGAGAGAGAGAGAGAGAGAGAGAGAGAGAGGGAGAGAGAGAGAGAGAGAGAGAGAGAAATGAGAAGAGATAAGAGAGAAAAGATAAAAGAAAAGAAAGGAAAGATAAGAGAGCAAAGATGAGAGAGAAGAGAGGTGAGGAAAGAGATGATAGAAGAGATGAGAGGAGAGAGTGGAGAGAAGAAAAGAGAAAGGAGAGAGGAGAGATGAGGGAAGTGTTGAGAGGGTAATGTAATGAGTGAGAAGAGAGGAGAAGAGAGGGAAGAGAGAGTAGAGAGCAATGAGAGAAGAGAGAAATGAGAAGAGATAAAATAGGAGAAAGGAGGTATGAGAGAGCAGAGACGAGAGAGAAGAGAGGAAAGAAGAGAGAAACAAATAGAGGGAAGAGACAAAAGAAGAGGGGACAGAGGAGAGAAGAAAGAAGAGATGATAGGAGAGAGAAGAGACAAGAGACAAGAGAGCAGTGAGAAAACAGAAGAGAAGATAGAAGTTTCAAAGGATGCAAGGGACATAGGGAGAGGCAGAGGTAGAGGCTAGAGTTTTCCTGACATTCTGTGCAGCACCCCAGCCAACAATATCAATGTTTGCCTCAAATCCTAATTTTACATGAATGTACTCTATTTTATGTTTAACTCTATCCCAACTAATAAATGTTTTTGTTTGAGTTTAATCTCAATATATGCAAAAATAGTTCCGGGGATTGGAATTCCCCGGGTTCAAAATCTGCGGGTTTTAACAGCTTGTAATATAACGATACAAGTTAAAACAAAATATATTTAAGTAATCACTAATTTTATAAACTTTTGATCAAAAGACCTGTTCTTGATTCTTGTGTTTTTTAGGGTTGGGATCCTGGTCCCATGAGAATACAATTTTTCTTAGGATCCCAGGATTTTGAGATTGGGATCAGGATCCTGTCCTACTTCTAATTGATAACTTCACTTGTCAATTATTGCTGCTCTTTGTTTGCACTTAAAATTAAACACTATTTTCATACTATTTTTTTCTTCAGTTTCAAGTATTTAGCATTTGATTTATTATCCAAAGTTGTGACTAAAAATTATGACAAGAGAAAAGGACACTATATTGAATTTTTTCATTTTTTATTCATTTTAATAATAGCAATTAGCCTAGGTTTCTACCTGCACAATTTTTTACCCTGCACAAAAATAATTTTGTTGTGAGTGGCAGCATTAGACTACACTTTAACTGCACCCACTTTTTAATTTTAGGGTGCAATTTCAAAATTTAGGGTAAATACATATACTATATCATTCAAAAAAAGCCAAGACATGTTTTATAGCATATTTTTATGCTAGTATTTTTAAGTCTCATAGTTTGGTCTTTGTTTTTGTATACAACTATATTTATTTAGTATTCAACAGCATTTGTAAATTGAGTTTACAATAGTTTTTATTCGGCCTTAGGCCTAGTAGATGACAAACTGACCAAAATATAAAGCATGCCATTGGGCTAGATGACAAAGTTAAAAATTTCAAAGTGTAGGTCAAGACCATTAAAAATTTCTTATTACTTTTATTAGATAGTAAGCTTATTGTATTGTAGAGACCTAGGCTAGGCCTATAAAGTACATAGTATACTTGCCATTTTTCTATTATTTTATGTTGTATCATATTGCAAAAAAAATAAACAGGAAACCAAAATTCAAAAAAGGTCCCCGGGTTCAAAGGATGCAAGTAGCAAGTAATACAAGTAGAATGACATTTTTTTTGCACTGCTAGGCCTAATAATGTGTAGCCTATCTTTACTTTTCAGCAAAGGTTTCAGAATAGGGCCTAATTCATAATACATTTGAAAAGTGTTGCTTAAAAAATCATATAAATATATATTGCAACCATTTTTATGCATGCTAAGACCTATTTCATGATTAAAATATAAAAAAAATACTAGGGCTAGGCTAAATCATAAAAAAACTTGTTATCTAAATCAATTTGATTAACAATTAATGTTATTGATAATATTGACATTATTATTATTAATATTACTGTTAGTAACTAGTATGCAAAAACAAATTAATATATTCAAATATTATATTGGACAGCTCATAGAGCTGTTCAATCTGCTGCCTAAGAATTGGGAGGTAGTCGCCCTTAAGGGTAAGTATACCAAAGCCATGAAGGAGGATCATTGCAATAGTTGCAATGACCATTGATTATTTTTTGCTTTAAAATGCATCCCAGTTTGAAACCAACCCTGAAAATAAATCTTTGCAGTCATAGACAAAGTTTTTTTACTTGTAGTAGTCAGGTTGAAATTGCAATTTACTTTCTTGAACCTTGTCACTAAATGACCCATAACTTGGCAACAGAATTACCAAGAGAAACTTTTAACACTCAACTGAAGTATCTTTGCATGTTGCTGTTTAAGATGAATTTTAATTCAGGCAATTTCAATGTGCTAGTTTAAAAGTTATATGCAAGCAATCAACTATTCCTATGAACAGCCCTTATATATGGTAAATTACAGCTCTGTATATTGTAGAATTCCCTAGATGCATAGACCTAGTCTGTTATTTATCATTTATTATTCACGTTGATAATATTTATTTTCACAATCATGAGAACAGCATAAGCAAGTAAAAGAACAAGGCGTATGCTATGCTTCTACCTGCCTAAGCTTGTTTAAATTGTTAATTTGTATAGTTATTGTCCTTTTTCTTATTGTTGGCATCATGAAACTAAGATCTTGACGCTGGATACACTAAAATAGCAATACCTTAGTGGTCTCCATATCATCTCCCTCTATTGAGTTCTCTGCATGTTTATAAAAATAGGCAAGTTAGACAAATATACAAAAGGCCCCATTCTGCATACATTACCTATCAAAGCAGTTGTCAGTGCATCATATTGCTTAATGCATGAGTGCCTCACGCTCAGCTTCACGCTCTCGAAGTGGCAGCCGCAGCCGCAGCCGCAGTCTCAGTGCCGGCAGAGGCGGAGGCGGCAGTCGCAGCGGCGGGGTTGGCCGTCCAATGGCGCCGCAGTCCAGGTCACCGTCAAGGTCAAGGTCAAAATCGAGATCTAACAAATCTGAATCGAGGTCGCCCTATCGTTCGCGACCAAGGTCAAGGTCGCCGCCTAGGTCCCATTCTAGATCGAAGTCTCGGGATAGCTATGGTATGTAGGCTGAGACAACACCCAGACATTGTGGGGAGTGAGGGTGCAGACACCCACAGACACTGGGGAATGAGGGTGCAGACACCCACAGACACTGGGAAATGAGGGTACAGAGTACAGACACCCAGAGACACTGGGAAATGAGGGTGCAGACACCCACAGACACTGGGAAATGAGAGTACAGACACCCAGAGACACTGGGGAATAAGGGTGCAGACACCAACAGACACTGGAGAATGAGGGTGCAGACACCCACAGACACTGGGGAATGGGAATGCAGACACCCAGAGACACTGGGGAATGAGGGTGCAGACACCCAGAGACACTGGGGAATGAGGGTGCAGACACCCACAGACACTGGGGAATGAGGGTGCAGACACCCACAGACACTGGGGAATGAGGGTGCAGACACCCACAGACACTGGGAAATGAGGGTACAGAGTACAGACACCCAGAGACACTGGGGAATGGGGGTGCAGACACCCAGAGATACTGGGAAATGAGGGTGCAGACACCTACAGACACTGGGAATGAGGGTGCAGACACATACAGACACTGGGGAATGAGGGTGCAGACACCTACAGACACTGGGAATGAGGGTGCAGACACCTACAGACACTGGCAATGAGGGTGCAGACACCCACAGACACTGGGGAATGAGGGTGCAGACACCAACAGACACTGGAGAATGAGGGTGCAGACACCCACAGACACTGGGGAATGAGGGTGCAGACACCCACAGACACTGGGAAATGAGGGTACAGAGTACAGACACCCAGAGACACTGGGAAATGAGGGTGCAGACACCCACAGACACTGGGAAATGAGAGTACAGACACCCAGAGACACTGGGGAATAAGGGTGCAGACACCAACAGACACTGGAGAATGAGGGTGCAGACACCCACAGACACTGGGGAATGGGGGTGCAGACACCCAGAGATACTGGGGAATGAGGGTGCAGACACCCACAGACACTGGGGAATGAGGGTGCAGACACCCACAGACACTGGGGAATGAGGGTGCAGACACCCACAGACACTGGGAAATGAGGGTACAGAGTACAGACACCCAGAGACACTGGGTAATTGGGGTGCAGACACCCAGAAATACTGGGAAATGAGGGTGCAGACACCTACAGACACTGGGAATGAGGGTGCAGACACCTACAGACACTGGGAATGAGGGTGCAGACACCTACAGACACTGGGAATGAGGGTGCAGACACCTACAGACACTGGGAATGAGGGTGCAGACACCCACAGACACTGGGGAATGAGGGTGCAGACACCAACAGACACTGGAGAATGAGGGTGCAGACACCCACAGACACTGGGGAATGAGGGTGCAGACACCCACAGACACTGGGGAATGAGAGTGCAGACACCCAGAGACACTGGGGAATAAGGGTGCAGACACCAACAGACACTGGAGAATGAGGGTGCAGACACCCACAGACACTGGGGAATGAGGGTGCAGACACCCAGAGACACTGGGGAATGAGGGTGCAGACACCCAGAGACACTGGGGAATGAGGGTGCAGACACCCACAGACACTGGGGAATGAGGGTGCAGACACCCACAGACACTGGGAATGAGGGTGCAGACACCTACAGACACTGGGAATGAGGGTGCAGACACCCACAGACACTGGGGAATGAGGGTGCAGACACCCACAGACACTGGGAAATGAGAGTGCAGACACCCAGAGACACTGGGGAATAAGGGTGCAGACACCAACAGACACTGGAGAATGAGGGTGCAGACACCCACAGACACTGGGGAATGAGGGTGCAGACACCCAGAGACACTGGGGAATGAGGGTGCAGACACCTACAGACACTGGGAATGAGGGTGCAGACACCCACAGACACTGGGGAATGAGGGTGCAGACACCCACAGACACTGGGAAATGAGAGTGCAGACACCCAGAGACACTGGGGAATAAGGGTGCAGACACCAACAGACACTGGAGAATGAGGGTGCAGACACCCACAGACACTGGGGAATGAGGGTGCAGACACCCAGAGACACTGGGGAATGAGGGTGCAGACACCCACAGACACTGGGGAATGAGGGTGCAGACACCTACAGACACTGGGAATGAGGGTGCAGACACCTACAGACACTGGGAATGAGGGTGCAGACACCCAGAGACACTGGGGAATGAGGGTGCAGACACCCACAGACACTGGGGAATGAGGGTGCAGACACCCACAGACACTGGGGAATGAGGGTGCAGACACCCACAGACACTGGGGAATGGGGGTGCAGACACCCACAGACACTGGGGAATGAGGGTGCAGACACCCAGAGACACTGGGGAATAAGGGTGCAGACACCCACAGACACTGGAGAATGAGGGTGCAGACACCCACAGACACTGGGCAATGAGGGTGCAGACACCCACAGACACTGGGGAATGAGGGTGCAGACACCCAGAGACACTGGGAATGAGGGTGCAGACACCCACAGACACTGGGGAATGAGGGTGCAGACACCCAGAGACACTGGGGAATGAGGGTGCAGACACCTAGAGACTTGTGTGGTGCATGCAGCATTGTGAATCAACTTGTCGCTTTGCCACCCAGATCGTCGGGACCGCCGCGCAGCTCCCCGCAGCCGCAGTCGCAGCGGCCGCAGCCGGGACCGCAATCGCAGCCGGTCGCCGATGTCCAGCCGCAAGCGGCACGTTGGCGACCGGGACAACCCCAAGGCGAGCAAATGCCTCGGCGTGTTCGGCCTGAGCCTGCGCACCACAGAGGAGGATCTGCGCCATCTGTTTGGCCGCTACGGCCGGCTGGAGGATGTGCAGCTGGTGAAGGACAACCACACCAGGCGGTCGCGCGGATTTGCCTTCGTCTATTTTGAATCTCTAGATGACGCCACGTACGCCAAGGAGCGCTGCCACGGCAAAGAGCTGGACGGGCGCAATATGCGTTGCGATTTTTCCATAACTCGCCGGGCGCACACTCCCACGCCTGGCGTCTATCTTGGCGCACCCGGTGGCGCCCCTTCGCGCGGCTACGGCGGCGGCGGCGGCTCGCGAAATTATTCGGATCGCGGCGGCGGCTATGGCCGAGACAGGCGTTACGGCGGTGGCGGCGATGGTTACTATGACAACGGAGGCGGCGGCGGTAGCAGGCGGAGTCGCAGTCGCTCCTACGACAGATCGGATCATCGGAATCGATACGGTTATGGTTGGCTCATGAATAATTTGGTTTTAATTATTAGTAACTAGGCACTTCGGTCCTTTGATAGAGATCCACTTCCCTCACTTCCGTCCTTGATGCAGGTCCGCTTTCCTCACTTCTGGTGCTTCATTGGAGGTCCGCTACTTACTTTCGGTCCCTTATTGAAGATTCGCTACTCACTTCCGGTCCCTTATTAAAGATCCGCTACTCACTACCGGTCCTTTATTGGAGGTCCGCTACTCACTTCCGGTCTTTTGATGAAAGTCCGCTACCCACATCCGGTCCTTTATTGGAGGTCCGCTACTCACCCGGTCGGTTATTGGAGTTCCCCTACTCGCTTCCAGTCTTTTGATGAAGGTCCGCTATTCACTTTCGGTCCTTTGATGGAGGTCCGCTAGAATATGTGGCCGGGGTAGCCTGCCAGCTTCAGCCTCAGCTTTCTTAGCACAAGTTTTGGAAGAAAACCATTGAATGTCTGCCTATTAATATTGCAGATATCTTTAATGGTTTCACAATTCTTAGCGTTTAGTAAGGTTAGATTAATTTTCCTTTTCAGATCGCTACTGATGGTCCTGTGCATCCGCGGCCAGGCTTGCAGTTGTGCTGTTTTTAAACTTTGTAAGACTGCCATTGGCCCGGCCACTTCAATGCCAGCTATTCTGGGGTGGAATGTACTTTTGTCTGTTGTCACTTTTATTGGTATTTGTTATCTAATCCAGTCCAGTTACAATATGTTATGAATATAAGTTGGTTTTGTCTCATCCTTCTTACCTGGCAGCAGAAGCGGGCTCGTGTATTCTGAGAGCTGACATCAAACAGATCTGAGCTGACTGTTGGCACTTTAACGTTCCTTAATACAATATAGTGTTTGTTTTTTGTTCAACTAATTTACTAAACTCAAATCAGCTAATTTAATTTTTTCCCTTCTAAGTTTTTTTTTCTCGTCTAAACTCTTACTTTGCTACTGTCGTGAGTAGACGTCTTGGGTAATCTGACATTTTGCTCCGACGATACGCTGAACGCAGGGTTTTTTTAAAAATTAGTTTTAAATGATGTTTTACTCTGGTGTTCGTCCGGCCTTTCACTTACGCTTGAAATCCCCCCATTCCGCCTGTTCTATAAAGGTTTTCTGAGAAGATTAAGGACAAGAGTGGCTATTGACAAGTGATGAAGATTAACAAGACGGGTTGACAAGAGAAGTGTGAAGATGATGAGAAGAGAGAACGAAGTAAGACAGTCTGACAGGGCTAGAAGAAGTGAAGATTTCTAGGTAAGTTGCTCAAGCCTTTAATAAGATTTTGTGTGAGCTATCCTGCCCGGATCCGTCTGTCTTCTCCTGTGGGTAAAAGTTGGACTGCAGGTAAGTGCGACCTGGTGATTTATTAATAGTAGTGCTAATAATAACTTTATATGTGTCAACTATGAACAAATACAAATAACAATAATAATAATAAACCCTGTGCTCAAGCAAGTCTTATTATAATTCAGCGTTTCATTTCTGTCGGTTTGTAAGAAAGTCTCTTTGTTCTTGTTTTCTTTTTATTGCCTCTGAGTACTATAGCTAAGTAGCATAGATTAAATACGAGTTTAGTAAGCGCTTTCTTATCAGTCAGCAGTATACGTCAGCGCCTACTTATAGATAGATGACCTGCCATCTGGCAGTCTAGCACTGTGGCTTATCCCCTCACCTTGTGCAGTTCAATCTGCTTATAGTACAATAGCCGCCCCACGGGCTGCTCACTCAAGGTGCACATGTGAATCATTTGAAATCGGCCACCTGAGATTGTGAACGCAGCTATTTAGCAGAACTCGCACTTTAATTCACTTTGGCGCCTGTCTTGGATTTTGAGTGCAATCTGTTATCCAGAGAGTCACTGACTGATTTGAGACGAGCAACTCACTCAAGAATTAGAGTTGATGTTCCTGTTTTCCAGAGTATAGGAATTCCTGCAAAAGTGAAACGCTTAGTCGCTTATAGTGTATTTTTTCTCAAGCAAGTTGGACCTCCTCTTTTTATTGCCATTTATTATACCACTGAAACTAAAACTCAAAAGAGCTTTCATGCAAAGCTAAAAATTTAAATAAAAGGTCTAAAATCCAGGATGAATAATCTCCTTCCCAAAGCTAAAATCCCCAATCCCTTATCAATAATCCCCATCCCAAATCTAAGATCCCCAATCCCTTATCAATAATCCCCTTCCCAAAGCTAAGATCCCCAATCCCTTATCAATAATCCCCATCCCAAAGCTAAGATCCCCAATCCCTTATCAATAATCCCCATCCCAAAGCTAAGATCCCCAATCCCGCATCAATAATCCCCATCCCAAAGCTAAGATCCTCAATCCCTTATCAATAATCCCCATCCCAAAGCTAAGATCCCCAATCCCGCATCAATAATCCCCATCCCAAAGCTAAGATCCCCAATCCCTTATCAATAATCCCCATCCCAAAGCTAAGATCCCCAATCCCGCATCAATAATCCCCATCCCAAAGCTAAGATCCTCAATCTCTTATCAATAATCCCCATCCCAAAGCTAAGATCCCCAATCGCGAGTGTGCAAAAAATATCTAAGTGATACTTTCGATGTTTACACGTGCCAGTTGGTCAGGTAGTGATTACCGAGTGAAAATAGTAACATTAAGTAAAATACACCTTGAGCGCGCAAGTTGGTCTCATTTGTTCCAGCGCAAATCATTTGCCTCAAAGTCTAACAGAACTGGGAGGCCCATAGTAACAGATTGTTTCGACTAATTAACCAAGCATGTCTTCATCAGCGCCGGCAAACTTCAAAGATGCCCTGCGCAGACACCTGGACTCGAGCAGTAACCGCTTGCCCAATGAGATCATTGAGTCCTGGCAGGCTGAGAACTCCATCCGCCTGCCATCGCTGGACGCGGCTCTGCCTCTGCTGGACCGGGTGAAGGTTCGGCGGTACGACTTCTACCAGGCCACCGCTGAGCTGCTGCGGGACCGCCTGCTCACTCGGGTGAGCACAGCGGCACCCTCCCCAACTCTCAGCCTATCAACTCTACCCACCCCAACTCTCACCATCTCAACTCTACTCACCCCAACTCTCACCATCTCAGCTCTACCCACCCCAACTCTCACCATCTTAACTCTACCCATTCAAATCTCAGCATCTCAACTCTACTGACCCCAACTCTCAGCCTATCAACTCTACCCACCCCAACTCTCACCATCTCAACTCTACTCACCCCAACTCTCACCATCTCAGCTCTACCCACCCCAACTCTCACCATCTTAACTCTACCCATTCAAATCTCAGCATCTCAACTCTACCCACCCCAACTCTCAGCATCTCAACTCTACCCACCCCAACTCTCAGCATCTCAACTCTACCCACCCCAACTCTCACCATCTTAACTCTACCCATTCAAATCTCAGCATCTCAACTCTACCCACCCCAACTCTCAGCATCTCAACTCTACCCACCCCAACTCTCAGCATCTCAACTCTACCCACCCCAACTCTCACCATCTTAACTCTACCCATTCAAATCTCAGCATCTCAACTCTACCCACCCCAACTCTCAGCATCTCAACTCTACCCACTCAAAAATCTGCCCAGATCCGAGAGCTGGCCGCCACAGGTCGCCGTTCGAGTTACAAACGAATGGCCGAACTGCTCGAAGCGTCGTTTCCTTACCTGTCTGTGCCGACTCTCCGACCTGTGCCAATGACACTGCTGGAGCACCTGACCACCCTGCTGGAGATGCACAAGCCAGCGGTGCGCCCCCGGCTCAAGGACAAGTACTTGAAAGCGATTGCCAGCTCCGCAGAGCTCTACTCGGCTTCTCCGGTGGCAGTTAAACGTTTAATCTGGGAAGGCGATCCAAAACTATTCGTGTCTGAGATATCGCCTTTATTGGACGAATTTGTCCGGTCCAGAGCCGTGACTGGCCTGTGCTTGGCTGACATTGACCAGCCGGTGTTGACTGTGCCGTCCAAGACTCGACGCCAGCTGCCTGTGATTCAGCATCTTCTGCAGGTTAGAATTGAATAGACATTGAGCAGGCATTGAATAGACATTGAGCAGGCATTGAATAGACATTGAGCAGGCATTGAATAGATATTAAGCAGGCATTGAATAGACATTGAGCAGGCATTGAATAGACATTGAGCAGGCATTGAATAGACATTGAGCAGGCATTGGATAGACATTGAGCAGGCATTGAATAGACATTGAGCAGGCATTGAATAGACATTTAGCAGGCATTGAATAGACATTGAGCAGGCATTGAATAGACATTGAGCAGGCATTGAATAGACATTGAGCAGGCATTGAATAGACATTGAGCAGGCATTGAATAGACATTGAGCAGGCATTAAGAGTCACTGAGTAGGCAGTGAGCAAGCCGCTCCAACTCCCCACTCGCAGCTGATCGGCACATCCTCTTTCCTGTACGAGCAAACCGTGGCCTGCCTCCGGGAAAAGTACAAATGCACGGGAGCCCTGGAGGCCTGCACCCTCCGCATGGATTTGCTCATGTCGCTGCATGACGCTAAAATTGATGACGTCTGCGTTCGCGACCCGCTGCACAAATTTGCCTGGGTGCTGGACGCATGCGGCCGGGACAGGGTGTCCGAAATCCGCCGCCTGACTGAACTGCGCAGTTTCTACAAGGCCGCCAAATCTGCCGTCAAATCTGCCGCGGCGGCTGCTGCCGCCGATGGCGACGACAACCAGGTGGGAGCTGCGCAGCTGGGCGAGGTGTCGCTGCTGTGCGCCTGTCCGCACATTCAAGCCACCCTGGCGCTGTGCCTGCTTTCCAGACTGGACCAGCTGGTGCTGGCCGCCCAGCTGCCCAGGACCGACTCCATCTGCAGATTCCTTGTCCGGCTGCTGCAGCTGGGACTGTCGGCCTGGGAGCTGGTGAGGCAGGACGATCAGCACCAGCAGCAGCTCGGCTGGCTCAGCGAGTCCGTGGCAGCCTGCGAACTGCTGCCCAGCGTGGCCAGGCTCAGGCTCGAGACCCAGCTCAGGCTAGTTGGCAGGCAGACTAGGAGGCTGTTGCCAGGTGAGCGGGATGAGGCTGTTGCCAGATGAGCGGGATGAGGCTGTTGCCAGGTGAGCGGGATGAGGCTGTTGCCAGGTGAGCGGGATGAGTCTGTTGCCAGATGAGCGGGATGAGGCTGTTGCCAGGTGAGCGGGATGAGGCTGTTGCCAGGTGAGCGGGATGAGGCTGTTGCCAGGTGAGCGGGATGAGGCTGTTGCCAGGTGAGCGGGATGAGGCTGATGCCAGATGAGCTGTGTGGGTGAGGCTGATGCCAGGTGAGTGGGATGGGTGAGGCTGATGCCAGGTGAGTGGGGTGGGTGAGGCTGATGCCAGGTGAGTGGGATGGGTGAGGCTGATGCCAGGTGAGTGGGGTGGGTGAGGCTGATGCCAGGTGAGCGGGGTGGGTGAGGCTGATGCCAGGTGAGCGGGGTGGGTTAGGCTGATGCCAGATGAGCGGGGTGGGTGAGGCTGATGCCAGATGAGCGGGGTGGGTGAGGCTGATGCCAGGTGAGTGGGGTGGGTGAGGCTGATGCCAGGTGAGCGGGGTGGGTGAGGCTGATGCCAGGTGAGCGGGGTGGGTGAGGCTGATGCCAGGTGAGCGGGGTGGGTGAGGCTGATGCCAGATGAGCGGGGTGGGTGAGGCTGATGCCAGGTGAGTGGGGTGGGTTAGGCTGATGCCAGATGAGCGGGGTGGGTGAGGCTGATGCCAGGTGAGTGGGGTGGGTGAGGCTGATGCCAGGTGAGCGGGGTGGGTGAGGCTGATGCCAGGTGAGCGGGGTGGGTTAGGCTGATGCCAGATGAGCGGGGTGGGTGAGGCTGATGCCAGGTGAGTGGGGTGGGTGAGGCTGATGCCAGGTGAGTGGGGTGGGTGAGGCTGATGCCAGGTGAGCGGGGTGGGTGAGGCTGATGCCAGGTGAGCGGGGTGGGTGAGGCTGATGCCAGGTGAGTGGGGTGGGTGAGGCTGATGCCAGGTGAGCGGGGTGGGTGAGGCTGATGCCAGGTGAGCGGGGTGGGTGAGGCTGATGCCAGGTGAGCGGGGTGGGTGACTGCTTGAGCTGCTGATGTGTTAATACAAAATTTTGAACATTTTAAACGCTTTTTCAACGCCTATCGGTTGTCTGCTTTCTTATTTGAGTCTGTCTGCCCTGTCACTGTCAGGAATTGGTTGTCATCAAACTGATTTCTGAAGTGCCGTTAGACTTTTACGAGCTAAGTTATCGCCTAAAGCTTTGTCTGCATTGCCTTTTTTGACTCCGCTTTATCCGGAGCGATAAAGAATTAGTTTCTCAGAAAATTTACCGATTATTTAAAATCGGCTTATTCGCCCCTTTGCTTGAGGCGAATTTCATCGAGCTAATTGACTCCCTGGGCGGTTGTGCAAGGCGCATCAGAGGGCAGTGGCGAGGATGGGATCTTATCCTTTTAAAGCCGCTGTTAAGACGGACGGGGGCGAACGGCGCTGGATGCGAGTCGCTCTGTACCAGAGGCGATTTTCTGTCATCTCTTATATGGTATTTTCTCTATCCACTTTCCATATTTGTCCAGACCTGGGCTGTGTGATAGAATTTGAGCTTTCATCGTCTCGGTTTCATTGCAACATAATGCTGTCACGTCTGACAAAATGTCTGTGTAGTGTCAGGCCAGTGTCAGTGTAGTGTCAGGCCAATGTCAGTGTTCTGTGTAGTGTCAGGCCAAATGTCAGTGTTCTGTGTAGTGTCAGGCCAAATGTCAGTGTTCTGTGTAGTGTCAGGCCAAATGTCAGTTGTTGTGTTCTAATTAACACAGAGAGTTTCTTTGATTGAAGCTTTCTCGGCGAGACACAAATCTCGCTCACAATATATTTATAGAGATGAAACTCCTACTTGCACGTTGCATTGCCAAATCGATACGCAATCACCTACTCATTCTAGTCTGAGTACAGTATACGCCCACGCATTCAATAAGGTCAATAGTTAATTGTCAGTGGTCAGTTCATTGCGCAAGCATTGTCAATCACAACATCAGTGTTCTGTGTAGTGTCAGGCCAAATGTCAGTGTAATGTCAGGCAAGTAATGCTGCAGTGCCAATCCAACCAAAACTCGTCCGAAGTTACAATGTCTGTCCGAGTTGGCATTGCATTGGATTAACTTGTGCACCTGATGAAGCTCAGGTGCATGCGATAGAATTAAGAGTCCCCCAGCAAGCGTGTCGTCTTGGCTTAGCCAAGATTCCCGCGTTGACGGGCCGGTGCCGACCTTCACCTGTACAATTACCTGTAGTGCTCTCCGCGTCCTTGACTAGTGTGACAGGAGACTATGAATTAATCTGTGATTACTCCAACACGATCCAGAATTCCTTTAAAGCGACGAGGTTTTATTCTCGTTAAGAAGCTTTGACGATAAAATTTGATAATTTGATAAAATGCTATATTATTAGGCGGCTCAATATTGTAGGCAAAGGTTAAGTTAGGGCTCCAATCATTTTTTGCACTTTTTTGTGCTAACATTTCAGGGGAGAAACAGTAGCAACTAGGCGGCTGCTTTAAAACTGACCTGAGTTGGGCTGACTGCCGATATGTATCGAAGCTTTTGCTTCCGTGCTTTATAGCTATGAGCGTTGGGTAATACGAAGCAGCCGTTAAGCGAGTAGAAAGACGGGTGGACAGACAGAGAGACAGACAGACAGACAGATAGACAGACAGACAGACAGACAGACAGACAGACAGACAGACAGATAGATAGACAGACAGACAGACAGACAGACAGACAGATAGACAGACAGACAGTCAGACAGGCAGACAGACAGACAGATAAGCAGACAGACAGACAGACAGACAGACAGACAGACAGACAAACAGACAGATAAGCAGACAGACAGACAGAAAGATAAACAGACAGACAGATAGACAGATAGACAGGCAGGCAGAGACAGACAGGGAGACAGACAAAGACAGACAGGCAGGCAGGCAGACACACACATACATACAGACAGACACAGACAGACAGACACACAGACAGACAGACACATACAGACAGACAGACACAGATAGACAGACGTTACTGAGCTATTGCTGACCAGAGCTTTGCCTCCCCACCACCAGCTGCCCCGGCTCAGACCCCGTCAGCTGCCCAGCAGCAACCCAAGCCGACTGAGCCGGAGAAGAAAACGAGCGGTCGTAAGCAGCAAAAATCGAACAGCAAGTCAAAAAAGCAGCAGACTCAGAAAGAGCAGCAGCAGCCGTCGATTCTTTCGCCACCTCCTGACGAGGCGCTGCGGCCGCCGGCCCTGCCGCTGGTATGCGCTGGGTCCCGAGTCGGCCGGCTGCTGGCCCGCTACCACTGCGTGCACGTGGTCAGGGAGCTGCGCCGGACCGCAACAGACATGCTGCAGGTGAGTCTCGTGATCTTAGCTGGAGATTCTTGCAGACTTTGCCGCTTCTAGACACAGAGACCCCTGACACTCACTAGTGACCACAGAGACCCCAGACACTCACTATAGTGACCATAGAGACCCCTGACACTCACTATAGTGACCACAGAGACCCCAGACACTCACAATAGTGACCACAGAGACCCCAGACACTCCTATAGTGACCACAGAGACCCCTGACAGCCTGCGCAGAAGCCTCTGTCAAATCTGAAACCTGGCGCTCCCTGCCGGCCATGGAACCGATTTGTGCGGCAAGGGGCTTAGTCCCCAATTGCATTAATGTGCGTTACCATATCCTCACCCGCAATGCCCGTCTCCCAGGTGTCCTGCGACTTGCTGCTGGATCTAATCGACGCTCTGGCCCCGCTAGACGAAGAATTCGAGCCGATGGCCCTGCAGTACGTGGCCGTGCAGCTCTGCCAGCTGCGCGAGTCCGCACGGCCCCTCGACACCAAGTCCGCCGTCGCCGCCTCGCCTGCTGTTGCAGCGGCGGCCGCCGCCTCTGCCTCCGCCGCGTCGGTCAGCGGCGACGACAAGCTGACGCCATCGGTTGCCGACGCGTCGGTCCCCGGCTCCAGCGCCAACGATGAAGACGATATTAGCGTCGGCGGCGTCAGCAAAGACGCCGAGAGCTGCCGTCAGCTTGACCGGGTGATTCAACGGCTCTGCTCTCGGCTGCTGGGCCCGCGCGCGGCCAAGCAGCCTCTGCCAGCGGCGCTGCTCGCCCGCTGCGCTCGGCACCTGCCGGCAGAGGAGCAACCGGCTGCTGCCGCGGCACCGGCGGGTTTGACATCGCCGACAACTCCCAGCGTTGGGAGCGGCGGCAGGTCCACGCCGTTCTTTAATCGGGCCCGCGGCGGAGGCGGGCTGTGATCGCCCCGAAATCTAATGGACATTTGTCTGTATCACCCTCCCAGATCCCCAGTTGCTGGGCCAGCCTCCCAGATCCCCAGTTGCTGGGCCAGCCTCCCAGATCCTCAGTTGCTGTGCCAGCCTCCCAGATCCTCAGTTGCTGGGCCAGCCTCCCAGATCCTCAGTTGCTGGGCCAGCCTCCCAGATCCCTAGTTGCTGGGCCAGCCTCCCAGATCCCCAGTTGCTGGGCCAGCCTCCCAGATCCTCAGTTGCTGTGCCAGCCTCCCAGATCCTCAGTTGCTGGGCAGCCAGCCTCCCAGATCCTCAGTTGCTGGGCCAGCCTCCCAGCTCCTCAGTTGCTGCCAATTTCGAGCAACTGTCCTGCGACATTCTGCACATCCGAGTCGCATTATTGTACAGTACAAAAGCCTGACTCGTCCCTCATTTTTGCCTTTCAAAATAAACCTGCAGACTCTGCTTGGCCATCTGCAATACTCTCGCGGGCTGCTAGTTAAAGTGTAACTCGATAATCACCGCAATGCTCTGTTTGACTGGCCTACTTTAATAAACACTCTTGAATCTCATGGCAGCTAATCTGCCGGCCGCCTGTTGCTAAGCCGCTTCAAGGGCGTTTTTAAGCCCCCCCTTAGGAGAGTTGAGGGAGATTTGTTTATGGAGTTCTGACTTTGACAGATTCATTTGAGCAAATCCCGCGTCTTAAGGACGAGTCTCTTTCCAGTGGGTTTACACAAGAACTAATTCCGCACCTGTCTGATCTGCCTAGGCCAGGAAGATCGGCTTTCTATGAGCATATTACTGTAAATTGGTTTTTAAGCAATAGAGGCTGCTTGGATGTTGCATAAAGCAGATGTCTGCATCACATTGAACACGACTCGAAGAGAACTTGTCGGAATTCGGCGCTGTCACAGCTGCACTTGTAATCGAACCGATGCACTTTAGGAGTTCCGAGTAGGGCTCTCAAGTCCCAACTCCTCTCTTGCTGGGCCAGCCTCCCAAAGTGTCAGTTGCTGGGCGAGTCTCTTAAAGTGTCACTTGCTGGGCCAACCTCCCTCCCAGATCCCCAGTTGCTGGGCCAGCCTCCCAGATCCCCAGTTGCCAGGCCAGCCTCCCAGATCCTCAGTTGCTGGGCCAGCCTCCCAGATCCCGAGTTGCTGGGCCAGCCTCCCAGATCCTCAGTTGCTGGGCCAGCCTCCCAGATCCCCAGTTGCTGGGCCAGCCTCCCAGATCCTCAGTTGCCAGGCCAGCCTCCCAGATCCCGAGTTGCTGGACCAGCCTCCCAGTGTCAGTTGCTGGGCCAGCCTCCCAGAGTGTCAGTTGCCGGACATGTCCTGTCTGAGGACTTCAGACAATTTGCCTGAGGTCATGAAGACGGATTTTCATTCATCGTACTCGTACATTCCAACTTGGGTAACTCGAATCTGTGACCTTCCCAAAATGATGGAGTATCTCCCCAGCCCCTGTGAGTGTGGAGGGGAGCCGCATCCTGAGCAGCGGTGCTCTGCTCCAACCCCGCCCCAGCGAATAGCTATCGAGCTCGGCTCCCTCACCTGTTTCTCCTCTCACAGGTACAGTGACGGCAGGTTATAAATTTAATCAAGCTGCACAGCCTTACCAGCCCTCTGAAGCCAGAAACAGAATTGGGCAACACCTGAGCTCTTGAATTCCCCGATCCAATGCCTCTCGCCGGGCCCGTCCAGTGGTTCATCGTTGTCGACAACGATTCCGATGCCGAGTCCATCGACTTGTACGGCTCCAGCTGCTCAAATTTGAGCAATCCACGCGCGCTGACTAGCCGGGACATCGCCCGCCACCTGGCCCTGCCCGCTATCGCCGCGGTCAACGTCGCCATCAACCTGTGGGGCCTGGCGCTCTGCTACCAGCAGCTGACTGCCCGGCAGCGGTCCGGCGCCGGCCGAAGTCTTCAAGAAGGCGTCAAGATCAACCTGCGGCTGCTGCTCCGCCTTGCTCTCGCTGAAGTCGGATTCAACACCGCCGTGCTGGTGCACTTCCTTGTGTTCTTCGTGTGCGGCACCTGCGGAGTCCGCATTGGCACGGTGGGCCTCGCCCGCCTGCTGGCCTTCCTGATGAGCTTCAGCGCGCCGCTCATGGTCGGCTTCCAGTGCGTCCGCAACTGGTCGGTTGTGTGCATCGCCCTGCTGCGCGTCACCGCCGTTGTCTCGCCGCACCGTTACTACCCGCTGTGGAGCCGGCGGATCGACTGGCCCGTCTACCCGCTGGCCGCGCTGCTGCTGTTCGTCATCGGCCTGCCCAGGGGATTCGAGTTCATCTACCTGTTCTGCAGCGACACCGGCCAGTTCGTGGAGCAGATCCCGTCCGAGCTGATTCGGAACACCGCCTACTCCATCGGCTACCTGCTGGTGCTGCTGTTCGCCCTGCAGTCAGGCGGCCCCATCATCCTGGTCTCCGTCTCCTCCCTGCTCATCTCCGTCGCCGTCGTCCGGCCGCCAAACGGGCGTCGCCGACTTCGCCGCTCGGCGCTGTCGAACGCGCAGATCAATCGGACGGTGATCGCCCTGTCGCTGGTGTTCTTCCTGTTCGAGTTCCCCACCTTCCTGTCCAAGCTGGACGCCGTGCTGAACTTCCTGGATTCGGAGGGCCAGCTCAGCAACCTGCTGCTGGTCTCGGCCAACCTGATGACCGCCCTGGACTCTTCGATGAACTTCCTAGTGTACATCATGGCCAACCGGAGCCTGCAGGCCAAGCTGAGGCAGAGATTCGCCTGCTGCCGCCGCGGCCAGAGGTCGGAGACTACAGACGAAGGCGGCGGCCTGCCGATGCGCCGGCTCCGACATCTTGACAACCGCGGCGACTGCGATCGAGGCGTTGGAGGCGGCGGCAGCGCCAGCGACAGCGAAGAAGAGTGCTGCGACAAAAAAACCGCTGGATCTTCGGAGACGGCGACGGCGACGACTACGACTGCCACGGTGATGACTGCGAGCTGCAGCGGCCGAGGTGCGACCTCGCTGGGGCACAGCGACAGCGCGAAGGTGGACAACGGCCAGCGACTGGCCGAACTGACTGAGCAGACCACCAGCTGTTGACTTTAGAGCACGGATGAGAAACTTTGGCTGTTGTCTGTGTGTACACTGTACATGTTGCATGGAAATTTGTCTACGGGGCTGGCAAATGGGTATTTTTGTTACACCGACGTTTGGCCGACGTGCAACTTTATGACCCGTCGACGTAATGCAACCATTCCAGCCATTCCATTCCCGAGTTTATCGACGTCGGGCCACTTTGGCGACCTCTGGGAAGATGCACGGGTATAATACGTTCAATTTTATCCCCCTTGTTTCCCAGAGTTTTCCACCTGTTAAATAAAAAACTAAGTGGTTCATGTCCGAATATGTGTTCGCATGTGTGTTCTTTGCCTTGATGAGGTACCAAGACGTCAATTGGACTCTGGTGAGTTTGTTTTTGGCAGTTTCACAATTGAGTCGAAATTAAAGACAGATGCAAGAGAGATTGTTAGTGGCCGTGCGATATTTTGTTTTATTCTTTCTGCGTAAAATTTCCGGGCTTTCGTTCTCCGGATTTTTCACTCTTTAACCAGTATTGATATTTCATTTCATCTTCATGTTTTTGTTAGCAATTTGTCAGTTATTTCACTATCAGCAATCAAGTAAATACTGAAGCTGTGAAATTGTTTCGTCTAAACAAAATCGTTTAATAACCCCAAAACGTACTTTCTTTTTGTTTTATTTCTCGAAAAAAATCGTTAAAATTATTAATAGCTACTGTAAGATTGCTACAATGTGTTCGATTGGCACTCTTCATGCAAGACGCAAACGGTTTCAAAGGCTCACTTTGTAGGACGGAGGGCTGTTAAACGGAGGCTCTCTACGTATGAGACGGTCTATTAAATGACGTTCTCTACAGGTTCGAAAACCTGTTTACTGGGGACCTCTACGTGTTGAATTGATTCGTATAAAAACTTGTTAAATGAGGTTTTCTACGTTTTAGACAACCTGTTTACAAAGGGTTCTTAAACGTGTTGAATCGAGTTGTAGAACCCCTGTTAAATGGGGTTCTCTACGTGTTAGTCAAGGAAAATCGGCTGCAATAGATCGGCAGATACAATTTAAATACAGTGCGTACTGAAAAAATGCGTTGTGCTCGCTTACATGTGCGAGATGCTGTTGCAGTAGCCACATTGCAATATTGGTCACAGAAATTGTCTGTCTCGCGCTGAAATTTTACTCTGGGGAAGGCAATTAATTAGCCTTTTAGAGAATTCAAAGAAGTAAATTTTTAAATGTCAATGCCTCCTGCAACCTCAGAGGTAAGCTGTTTGAGTGTGCGCGCGCGTGTTTGACTGCCTTTCCACAGACCTGTCTCTTGCCCTGTTTGCTCACTCATTTTCCATGCTTCCAATTCGTTCAATTAAGACTGCAATCCGGATCCGCAAGCATGGCGGCCCATGGCTGTCAAACGCACTGCCATCAGAGGCCGCCGCCTCCGCTAGCCCGAAAATTTTTGTCCAGTTTGAAAAACAATATTCGCTCGATTCGGATCTCAAAGGAAATTTTGATGGCGTTTCGCTCCTAGCTCGTACCATATTAGGTAATTAGCTAAATCCCAAGAGACGGCGGACTCGGAGTCAATTAATCCCCTCCCTTCGTAACGCCTGCATAACTGCTGGCATTTCCGCTCCTCAAGCGTCCCCATGGGAAGGCAACCATTGCATGCTGATGCGCTGTCACGCGACACCAAAATCGGCAAGAGGAATAAATTTCTGATTGAATGATGAAATAATAAAGAGCGCTTGTCTTCCGACCGGGTTCTCGACTTCCAGTGGGGCCGATTGGGTGTAAGTGAGGTAGGTTTGGCAGGAGTGAATTAGGTTTAGCGGGAGTGCAGTAAGTTTAGTGGAAATGATATAGGTTTGGCAGGAGTGAATTAGGTTAAGCTGGAGTGCAGTAAGTTTAGTGGGAATGATATAGGTTTGGCAGGAGTGAATTAGGTTAAGCGGGAGTGCAGTAAGTTTAGTGGGAATGATATAGGTTTGGCAGGAGTGAATTAGGTTAAGCTGGAGTGCAGTAAGTTTAGTGGGAATGATATAGGTTTGGCAGGAGTGAATTAGGTTAAGCTGGAGTGCAGTAAGTTTAGTGGGAATGATATAGGTTTGGCAGGAGTGAATTAGGTTAAGCTGGAGAGCAGTAAGTTTAGTGGGAATGATATAGGTTTGGCAGGAGTGAAGTATAAGATAGGATATGAGAGCTAATGAAATCGTACTCGTAAGAGTGAATTGTAGACTTGGCGATAGTGAATTAGGGACCCGATGAAACCGGTGCCTAGGCCAAGAAGCGCCCCAGAGTTGTTGGAAGTAACGGAGGTAAGAAGGAAAGAAGAAGGCGAATCTAAACATTACGACGAGATGTCACGGTACACGTCGTCAAAGAATCGCCCAAGAGAGTCAAGCGAGTCTGGGGCCGTAGATTTATTTCCGAGGCGTGCTAGAGTAACTGTATAATGACAGTTCTCTCTAGTGACTCATCTCTAATGAGTTGCGTCTAAAGAGCATCTGCGTCAGCGTCACTATGAATCAGAATTGCATTTCGCATTTATAAAAGCTCTTTTTAGTCTACTTCAGTTATAGTAGAAAGTCCAGCGCTAACACGACTCTTAGCTAGAAGCGACTTTTAAACGACAGTACTGCGACGGAGAAGCGACTATTAAGTCACGTGCTCATCACGAGCATTGCGTAATCGTAAGGGTCGCGAAAAAAGTTACGACAGTCGCCCCAGAGAGTCGCTAGAGTCACTAGTGATTTGTTTGCAATGACTAGCGACTCTTGTCGCGTACGCTTAATGTAATTCTCGATGGTGGAGCTGATGTTGAGTTAGTACTCTCAGTTGACAAGCCTGCAGTTCTGTGGAAACTGTTAATCACATTGTAATACACTACTAAGTAACATTCTAAAAAACCAATTTAAAACACGCAATCTACTTTTGAATGAGTCATAATGAGTCATATCTATTTTTAGAATATCCATTTTAGAAGTGACTCAGAACCCTACGTAGGACCAACGTTTATTTGATCAAGAACCTGTTCTCAGAAGTTGAATTTGCTTAATTCCATATATGGTTATGATCAAACATTCATGACCCCTTAATCAAACACGCACGACCTAAGTAAATAACCGATTTTAAACCAGTTTTTCACCAAAATTTTACGATAAATATAAGCGAAAATCCAAGTCAAAAACTCAGACTCGGTGCGGTCTCAAAGAAGACTTTGGAAGACGTTAACAAAGAAGACCCATCTCTGAGAGATGAAATCCTGACCAACTGATAAGCGTTCACCCAAAGATATATAAAATCTATGCGTTTACCTGATTTAGTTCCTTGCTACTAGCGCTAATAAGTTGATTAATTAAGTTTACGAGAGCCGTTCGTTGTCGACACATTTAAGAAAGGCATTGTTTCCTAGGATATATTCCTAGAGGATTTATTGATTGATTTGAGTTATCCGTTACGTTTTGGACGTAACGAAGAAGTCGCCCTTCAGGAGGACTACTGCAGAACTCAGAGAATTCAATTTTTCATTAGGGCGCACGTTCTATTGTTAATTCCGAGCTCAAGGACCGTCACGAATTCTGATTCGCTCTCGTTTTGGTCGACCCACAAATAAAGTTAAGGACTCACGGAAGCAACCGTTCACCGAAACCGGCCGCTACCACAGCTCAGTCAAGCCAGACAGCGCTATACACCTTACACGACCCAGACGTCTGCAAACTACAAGAGGAGCCGCTCCAGTAAGAGTTATTTGATTTTGCATATACCTAGGCACTAGTTCCACAGTGTCTGTGCATACAACGTCCCAGAGCAGATTGTCTCGGCCATCATGGCAACGTACGTACCGTGATCCGAAAGTTGCCATTTCAAGGTCAGGCGGCGTATCGGACTTTTTCGAGACCTGGGGGACTCCAGGGAGATTCACTCGCGACGTTTTTTGCTCGTTCTGAAGCTTGACTGGGTGCTGCCGGACTGCTCTTTCTACCGACTACGACGACTTTCTGCTGCGGCGACGCCTGGGTCGATAACAACCGGAGGCGGCTCGGTGTGCTTGGCTACGCCGACGATCTCGCTCTGCTGTTCTCAATTTTGAAGGGCGTCCAGTGACTACTGGACAAGCTGTTTGCTGTTGTGGTGGTGAGTGTCGGTATTGTGGTCAACATAAAGAAGACGGTTGTGCTCTGGGTGCTGGACGATATCGAAACCTGCAAATGGACAGGCGACGGAGCTTCCGCATTTTCAGCAGGTCTATCTACCTCGGCGGTCTGGTTCCTGGCGTCCGCAAGGATATGCGGCGTCGTCTTCGACTTTCGTTCTGTAAAGGCAGTTCTGCAGACCGAGGTCCTACCTGAACGCCAGAGGTGGTCGAGACTGTCCTGCTGTGCAACACTGAGACATGGTGCTGACGAACTGTTGCTCGCTCTAGCAACAAGTAGACGCGGCGCACGCTGGTCTGCTGCGTGCCGTCTTCAAGATTGGCGACAAGCGATCGTCACCAACGCGGCTCTCTCTGTATCGTTGCGCCGGCCTTCCCCCTTCAAGCGACCTGTTGCGCCGTCGGTGACGCCAGCTAGCAGATCACATCATCCGCGCTGAGTCGTATTGCCCACAGCCGATGCTGTTTCTGGTGCTGCAGACACCCTACCGACAGGGACATGCGCGCACTCTGCATTTCGTCGACTACCTGTTGGCTGACGCCGGCGCCCCGGATTCGGTCGGCGGCTTTGCGACCTGGCCAGAGGCGCGCCCTGTGACGCTGCCTTCTAAAGACCCGGTCATGCACTGTATTTTGTTTTTGCTGTTGTACGCCTAGGGTGTACACTATCTGGAAAGCTGCAGCCAAGGTTGTCCCGGAACTTTGAGTTAGTTTTTCTGACTAACTTGCCGACAGCCCAGCCCCCAGTCCGCATGACTTGCGCCCCTCTGATCGTTTCTGTGGAACGCGTGAATTGCTTAAAACAATACTTTGCTTTTAGCCACAGAAGATTCAAGCCAGCTCTGAGCAGCAGCCAATTTAACATATCTATGTTTAAAAGCTCCGTCCACAACTGGATGATGGAATCAGAAGTACTTTCCAGTGGTCTACAAAGCAAAATCAAGAGAAGCCTGGCTGCATAAACAGCTGCAATTAGTTATAAAACTCGCCTAACATTTTTACAACATGGCCGCCACTGTTGCCGCCGAATTCTCCAATGACGACGACAACTTGATGACGGCAACAAATCGGTCAGCGACGAGCCCAGAGTTCCTGGAGCCCGCAGCTGTGGGGGTCGCCCAGCAGCAGCAGCGTTTTCTCAGCATAGTCAGCAAGGTGTCCCGATGGATCGCCGCTTCAGACAGGCACGTGCGCTGCCTGTTCGCTGAGGACAGGTCAACGTCAACGACGGCTACTCAGCTATCGCCGTCGGTGCTTAGCGAGGCTGGTGAGCTGGAGCGGACGGCCTTGGCCGAGCGGCTTTGCAAGGACGCCATGGATCGCGCGGCCGCCGCCCGTCTGGCTCGCAATGCCGCTGCTGGCACACAGCAGGCAAATAACCACGGTCGGCATAGCAACTGCAGCTACCATCAGCGCCCTAGCAACAACTCCGGTCGCTATGGAAACCAAAAGTTTGAAAAAAAGCGGCGCAGCAACGAAATTTTTTCTACTGGTTACCATGGGAACCGTCGTCAAAGCAAGTTTCACCTGGAAAATCGGAATACTGCAACTTCCGATGCTAGTATCGGTTACCATGGCAACAAAAATGTTGCTAAGCATCGATCTTGCCGTCTCAGCGTGAAGCTCCTGCTCGAACTGCCATCGGAATCGAAAGGTTAAAATGCAGCCGATGAAGAAAAGTCGGCACAGTTTCTCGCTATCCAACTTCCACCTCTGATCGTAATTACCTTCTGCCTCGGCGATAACCGATAAATTACCTATTATTTATGACATTGTTTCCCCGGAGAAACCACTTGCTCCAAAGGTGCAGACTGATAACTCACTTCAAACGGTTTTCCTTGACGCACTGATGTACAACTACACTGTCTCATGCAATACCTGTGTATTCACAAGTCGCGAGTTGCCCCGTGAGTAATAATTATTAATACTTTTCGTTTAATTTCCGATACGCAACGAACTTCCTACTTGTTTGCTGTTTGTTATTTTAGCAGATTTAAATGAGTATTAGATTACTTATAGTAAATAGGAATTTTTAGTATAGTGGACTAGCAAACTTTGCCCCCCCCCTTGGCCTTAGGGAGGATAATTTTGTCAAAATATTTTTGCCTGGCGGAATTTTACGAATATTTGATGAGTGCTCAAGCCTCAAAGTACATAAACTTATCCATTTATTTCCAATATTATAGCCGTCAAAAATACTCTCCTATTACTCAAGAATCTCAAACCCTTAGGCGAGAAGAAATCAGCCGAAACGAAGGCAGTTGGCTGCCTCCTCACTGACCTAAAACCGAACCCAGGCCAAGATAACCTAAATACCAAAAAATAACCATCGCAAACTGCTGGAGACTTAAAAAATCAAACACGCACATATAAACATTAAGCGGGCCGGATTGCTATTGTGAAGTTTCAAAGGACCCGAGGGCCGGATAGAGAGGCTTCCCGAGCCGCATGTGGCCCGCGGGCCGGACTCAGGGGCGTCGCCATGGATTTTATGGTGGGGGGACAAAGCCAGGAATTCAAAATGTACCTGACTAAATTCCTACATTTCCAATATTTTGTTGTCAGCGCTCATTTTGGCGCCGCAGGCACTCATTTTGGCGCCCTGAAGAAAAATTATTGATTACCACAACCAGTCACAAGGTGGGGTGGGGGAGACAAAGCATTGGAATGCCCCCCCCCCAAAATTATTACTGGGGGTGCGCATGTCCCCTGTCCCCCTGGTGGCGACGCGCCTGTCTGAACTAGACGAAATGACTCATCGCTAGAGAGACTTGGCGAAATGCTATTGTTAGATAAGGTATCTGATTGTTAGATGGAATAGCAAACTGTTAGATAGGATGCCCAACTGTTAGATAGAATGACAAACTAGACTTATAACTGTTTCTATAATTGTTTTTAAATTGAAAGAATTGAATGTAAATAATCAATTTTATGCTACTAAAAGTAGAATCTTTAAAAAAGTAATTTCTTGTCTGTAATTTTCGTCAACCCCCAAGGTTTCATAGTGCTAATGGAAGGGAAACTGTGTCTCTTAACGATCGATGTGATAAACTCTCAATCGTTCACAAATAAGCAGTTTAAAATACTTAAAAAACTAGCATTTTACACACGCGAATGTAGTTGCGGATTAAAATTAGTACAAATGCATTTAGTTTATTGACGAAAGTATATAAAGTATTTAAAGTAAAAAACAGTACAGAGAGAACTTTAATAAAAAAATACTTGGGACCAGCGTTTCGGTACAAACATTTCACTAGAAATTGGTTACAAGAAAGTAAAGGATTAGAAGCACCAACCTGCCAAGCCACTACCAGCTGCTTAAAAAATAATCGCTATTGATGCTTTTGTTAAACGCGATAGAAAATAATTTTTTAATAGTTAAAATTTAAATGTGCTTCAATTGCGAATGCTTCTTACCGACATCGAACACTGACGCTACCTCTGGAAATTTGACCATATATTTCTGTGAAATCACTGATCCTATAATCAAGTTTACCAATCCTACACTCGAGTTCACCAATCCTACAATCGAGTTCACCAATCCTACAATCGAGTTCACCAATTCTACAATCGAGTTTACCAACCCTACAATCGAGTTCACCAATCCTACAATCGAGTTCACCAATCCTACAATCGAGTTCACCAATCCTACAATCGAGTTCACCAATCCTACAATCGAGTTCACCAATCCTATAATCAAGTTTACCAACCCTACAATCGAGTTCACCAATCCTACAATCGAGTTCACCAATCCTACAATCGATTTCACCAATCCTACAATCGAGTTCACCAATCCTACAATCGAGTTCACCAATCCTACAATCGAGTTCACCAATCCTACAATCGAGTTCACCAATCCTACAATCGAGTTCACCAATCCTACAATCGAGTTCACCAATCCTACAATCGAGTTCACCAATCCTACAATCGAGTTCACCAATCCTATAATCAAGTTTACCAACCCTACAATCGAGTTCACCAATCCTACAATCGAGTTCACCAATCCTACAATCGAGTTCACCAATCCTACAATCGAGTTCACCAATCCTACAATCGAGTTCACCAATCCTACAATCGAGTTCACCAATCCTACAATCGAGTTCACCAATCCTACAATCGAGTTCACCAATCCTACAATCGAGTTCACCAATCCTACAATCGAGTTCACCAATCCTACAATCGAGTTCACCAATCCTGCAATCGAGTTCACCAATCCTACAATCGAGTTCACCAATTCTACAATCGAGTTTACCAATCCTACAATCGAGTTCACCAATCCTACAATCGAGTTCACCAATCCTACAATCGAGTTCACCAATCCTACAATCGAGTTCACCAATCCTACAATCGAGTTCACCAATCCTACAATCGAGTTCACCAATCCTACAATCGAGTTCACCAATCCTACAATCGAGTTCACCAATCCTACAATCGAGTTCACTAATCCTACAATCGAGTTCACCAATCCTGCAATCGAGTTCACCAATCCTACAATCGAGTTCACCAATCCTACAATCGAGTTCACCAATCCTACAATAAGGTCACCAATCCTACAATCGAGTTCACCAATCCTACAATCGAGTTCACCAATCCTACAATCGAGTTCACCAATCCTACACTCGAGTTCACCAATCCTACAATCGAGTTCACCAATCCTACAATCGAGTTCACCAATCCTACAATAAGGTCACCAATCCTACAATCGAGTTCACCAATCCTACAATCGAGTTCACCAATCCTACAATAAGGTCACCAATCCTACAATCGAGTTCACCAATCCTACAATCGAGTTCACCAATCCTACAATCGAGTTCACCAATCCTACAATCGAGTTCACCAATCCTACAATCGAGTTCACCAATCCTACAATCGAGTTCACCAATCCTACAATCGAGTTCACTAATCCTGCAATCGAGTTCACCAATCCTACAATCGAGTTCACCAATCCTACAATAAGGTCACCAATCCTACAATCGAGTTCACCAATCCTACAATCGAGTTCACCAATCCTACAATCGAGTTCACCAATCCTACAATCGAGTTCACCAATCCTACAATCGAGTTCACCAATCCTACAATCGAGTTCACTAATCCTGCAATCGAGTTCACCAATCCTACAATCGAGTTCACCAATCCTACAATCGAGTTCACCAATCCTACAATCGAGTTCACCAATCCTACAATCGAGTTCACCAATCCTACAATCGAGTTCACCAATCCTACAATCGAGTTCACCAATCCTACAATCGAGTTCACCAATCCTACAATCGAGTTCACCAATCCTACAATCGAGTTCACCAATCCTACAATAAGGTCACCAATCCTACAATAAGGTCACCAATCCTACAATCGAGTTCACCAATCCTAGAATCGAGTTCACCAATCCTAGAATCGAGTTCACCAATCCTACAATAAGGTCACCAATCCTACAATCGAGTTCACCAATCCTACAATCGAGTTCACCAATCCTACAATCGAGTTCACCAATCCTACAATCGAGTTCACCAATCCTACAATCGAGTTCACCAATCCTACAATCGAGTTCACTAATCCTGCAATCGAGTTCACCAATCCTACAATCGAGTTCACCAATCCTACAATAAGGTCACCAATCCTACAATCGAGTTCACCAATCCTACAATCGAGTTCACCAATCCTACAATCGAGTTCACCAATCCTACAATCGAGTTCACCAATCCTACAATCGAGTTCACTAATCCTGCAATCGAGTTCACCAATCCTACAATCGAGTTCACCAATCCTACAATCGAGTTCACCAATCCTACAATCGAGTTCACCAATCCTACAATCGAGTTCACCAATCCTACAATCGAGTTCACCAATCCTACAATCGAGTTCACCAATCCTACAATCGAGTTCACCAATCCTACAATCGAGTTCACCAATCCTACAATCGAGTTCACCAATCCTACAATCGAGTTCACCAATCCTACAATCGAGTTCACTAATCCTGCAATCGAGTTCACCAATCCTACAATCGAGTTCACCAATCCTACAATCGAGTTCACCAATCCTACAATCGAGTTCACCAATCCTACAATCGAGTTCACCAATCCTACAATCGAGTTCACCAATCCTACAATCGAGTTCACTAATCCTGCAATCGAGTTCACCAATCCTACAATCGAGTTCACCAATCCTACAATCGAGTTCACCAATCCTACAATAAGGTCACCAATCCTACAATAAGGTCACCAATCCTACAATCGAGTTCACCAATCCTAGAATCGAGTTCACCAATCCTACAATCGAGTTCACCAATCCTACAATCGAGTTCACCAATCCTACAATCGAGTTCACCAATCCTACAATAAGGTCACCAATCCTACAATAAGGTCACCAATCCTACAATAAGGTCACCAATCCTACAATAAGGTCACCAATCCTACAATAAGGTCAACAATCCTACAATAAGGTTCACGAATCTTATAATCGAGTTCACCAATCTCTAATCGAGTTCACCATTGGAGCCACCAGCCAGCAGCTGCAGCAGCTGCATAGCCGACAGTCTCACCGCCGGGTCAATCTCCGTGAGCCGTTCGAATGCGGTCAACCCCCGACATCTCCCAGAAGACGGCAACAGCCATGCGGGTAGCGGGGGCCGCGTGCCCAGTCGGGAGGACAGCAGGTCGTCAAGAGACTCGTCAATCGAACGCTCTTCGTCAGTCAGCCGGTCGGAAGCGCAGCTCACTGGCAGTCTGCATGCGGTTTCCTCGGCTCTGCGCAGGAACAGGTCGCCGTGCGGCAGGTCCAGGGTGAGCAGCTCGTAGAGCACCATGCCGAGGCTCCACATGTCCGCCTTGTGACCGAAGCGATCGGCGCGAAGAGCCTGGAGAGTTGAGATGGAATGGCTTGTGGGGGATTGGTTGCTACTACTAGTGGCTTTGATGGCTACTAGTAGTGGTTTTGATGGCTACTAGTAGTGGCTTGGATGGCTACTAGTAGTGGTTTTGATGGCTACTAGAAGTGGCTTGGATGGCTACTAGTAGTGGTTTTGATGGCTACTAGTAGTGGCTTGGATGGCTACTAGTAGTGGTTTTGATGGCTACTAGAAGTGGCTTGGATGGCTACTAGTAGTGGTTTTAATGGCTACTAGTAGTGGCTTGAGGTGGCTACTAGTAGTGGCTTGAGGAGGCTACAAGTAGTGGCTTGGATGGCTACTAGTAGTGGCTTGGATGGCTACTAGTAGTGGCTTGGATGGCTACTAGTAGTGGCTTGGATGGCTACTAGTAGTGGCTTGAGGTGGCTACTACTAGTGCTTGGATGGCTATTAAATGTAATAATGGCTTGAGGTTGGCTACTAGTAGTTTCTTGAATGGCTACTAGTAGTGACTTGAGGTGGCTACTAGTAGTGGCTTGGATGGCTACTAGTAGTGGCTTGGATGGCTACTAGTAGTGGCTTGGATGGCTACTAGTAGTGGCTTGGATGGCTACTAGTAGTGACTTGAGGTGGCTACTACTAGTGCTTGGATGGCTATTAAATGTAATAATGGCTTGAGGTTGGCTACTAGTAGTTTCTTGAATGGCTACTAGTAGTGACTTGAGGTGGCTACTAGTAGTGGCTTGGATGGCTACTAGTAGTGGCTTGAGGTGGCTACTAGTAGTGGCTTGAGGTGGCTACTAGTAGTGGCTTGAGGTGGCTACTAGTAGTGGCTAGGAGTGGCTACTAGTGTCTTAAAATGTAGCTACGAGTAGTAGTGAGTTGAAGTATATCCAGTCCACGACTCTACTAGTTATGACTAGCAATTACTACTAGTAGCAGCCCGGGCCAGCAATAGCAGTGCTGCAGAGTTGGGCAAACCTCAGGAGCGGCCCAGAGCTCGGTGCCGCGGAACTCCGCACCCGGAGGAGCTTCAAGCGCATCGCCAGACAGCGGCAGCGCGGAGCCAAAGTCGCACATCCTCAGCCGGCCGTCGTCAGTCAGCAGCAGGTTGGCGCTCTTCAGGTCGCCGTGCATCAGCTTCTGCTCGTAGTGCAAATAGCGCAGCGCCTCGGCCGCCTGCGTTGCCATGGAAACGATGAATTCCGAGTCGAAGGGTTGCGTAGGCGGTTGATCGAACCCGCGACCTTCTTCCTGACGTTCCTCGATGGCTTCCATTAAAGAACGGCCGCCGAATTGCATCAGCAATGAGGTGGCAACGCCGAGGGAGTTGTCGATCAGCAGGCCGCGATAGCCGATGATGCCCGGATGCTTTAGCCGGGCCAGCACGTCCGCCTCGAAGACCAGGCGGTGCGCCAGGGCCGCGTCCGACGAGGGCGCTTTGGCTAGGCGGGGATTGGCCTGCGGGGGCGGGTTGGAGCGGGACAGGAGTGAGACACCTGGCTTAACAGGTGAGAAACCGGAGTTTACTGGGTGAGACACCTGGCTTAACAGGTGAGAAACCGGAGTTTACTGGGTGAGACACCTGGCTTAACAGGTGAGAAACCGGAGTTTACTGGGTGAGACACCTGGCTTAACAGGTGAGAAACCGGAGTTTATTGAGTGAGACACCTGGCTGACCAGGTGCAACAGTCTGTTCGTACTCCAGGTTAGAAACAAGTTGTTTAGGATTGAGAGATACCGGAGTTTCATGAATGCGAAGTCTAAATTAACCTCTGGTTTACCGGGACAGACACACTGTCTACCAGAGAGACATTAATTTATTAGATGAGAGTTAAGCTTGCCATGTATAAGGTAGCATAAATTCTGGCATAATATACTCACCCGCTTAGCAGCCCAAGGTGAGCGATACGGGCTATCGGTGTGAGCTCCTGGTCGCTCCAAGCGAATTACTTCCACCCCAGTGCCAAGACCCAGCGGTTTTGCTGGCTGCTGTGGCAGCGATGCAGGAAGCTGAGCTACTTGGCTGCTATTATCAGACATAATTTACTGCCTGAACTTATGCTGGCAACTGCAATGATCAAACATAAAATTTCAAGGCTCAAATAAAACAGTAAACTCATAATTATTCCTTTCGTTGTAAACATGACACAGGTATACATAGCTATATTCCTGTCTGTCTTTGAATTTTTGAGAACCATCTGGCTGATTTTTTCAAATTAGCTTTAAAAATTGTACATCATTTTTTGGCTATCATGCATAATTTTTTCTTATGAAAAGTTCAAATTGGAAGTGGGTCAAATACTCGTATTTGAAAAATGATGGCTTTTAATGCTTTCAATGGGTGCTCTATTATTAAATTAGTTATTCAGTTCAACCACTTTAGGCCTCTCCTTGGCCAATGTACAGTGTAGGATGTACTATTCACAATAAAGCTAAGGAGTTTTATGACCCTCTATGAGGTAATTTGAGGCAATTTGTGGTGTTGATTGAATTTTATAGTCTATCCAACCAGCCTGATAGATGATCAATGAAAAGAGGGAGGGGTTATATTAAAGCTGGCCTGAAATATGGTGCCTTGTTTGTTTTTTTGCTTTTTGCTTTTTTTGTAGTGCCATTGGAAATCCCATAAGCAAAATAAGCCTAACACCATCATCTTTCCCTATGGTAGAAGCAATACCATGTTGTATTTTTCTAGCTTATCTTGCAAAAGCATCCTTGCTAGCAATCTTATTTGCTATATTGATTTTTCTGGTCTGCTTTGGTCTTATCCAACATTTATAAAAAATGCTTTCCAAAATAAGTTTTAATAAGTAAAAGTTAAAAGTTTTAATTTTTGTATTAAGATATTCCTAGATATCCTAGACTATTGGTAATAATAATTATAAGTAACAGAAAAAGACAGACTTAAATAACATATCCCTATTGGAATAAGTTTCAAAAAACCCATAGACACATAACACTAATGCAACAAGTAGCTCAAATGCATGATATACAAAACAAAATTTTGTAAAATTTTTACAAAACAAGTGCAATGAAATGCAAAACTGATAAGATAGTATAATATACTTAAGATAGTATACGTTATTCTATAAGATAATACTCTTTGAATCTATACATGACATTAGAAAATATCTAAAACATGATAGATAACCATTTGCATTCTTGTTTCAATTTCTTGACAAATCAAAACATGAGCATATGACTCAGAAATCAATAACTAAAATATATGTCACATTTTACAATTTCAATCAAAACTAAATGTAGTATTGTTGGTGGATTTCTTTTTTATTTAAGTTTTCTTAGCATGCATGCTAAATGTAGCCTTAAATACCATAGTCCAGAAGGTGGCCTTTGAAAAATTCTGGCATATTTTTGTCCTTGCTGACAATCTCAATGGGTGCTGATAAACTTGTAAACTTTTTTGTCAACTAGCCTAGCTATATAGTAAATTCATCAACTGGTAAATTCCTTAGCGCAGTACACTATGTATAACTATTTCAGTGCATAGATAAATTAAATACTCATAAAACCAATGAGCTGATTTTAATGGTTTTAGGTCCAGGACATGACAATTGCCAAATGTGATAATTGTGACAATGCTTTTATTACTAGATTATCTATTGCTAGAACAGCTTTTCACTGGACTGACTAGATACCAGATAGCAGTGCGTATCATTGAGCAGTCTTCTATGTATAAATATAAAATATGAGATATAATAAAACTATAAAACAATGATACCAAGAATCTTCCATGACAACTAAGGATTGCAAGTTGCAAGTCGTATGATCCCAATCTTAATCAATTTCAATTAGTTTTAATAAATTTCATTTAATCAAAATATTTATTAATCACTTGTTTATATGTGTACAAGCTGTTGAAACCCGCGGATTTTGAACCCGGGGAATTCCAATCCCCGGAACCATTTTCGCATGTATTCTAAAATCCGAAGTCATACTAAAAGACTTGTTATTAGTTAGGATAGAGGTGTGAACAAAACTTGGTATAAATGTGTGTTAAAAAGTATATTTCTAGAATAGAATAAAACAGAACAGAATAGAAACTAAGACTACATAAACGTTTACATCATCAGGACAGTATAGAATCTATCTAAGGAGATGGGATTAATATGTAGCTTTCAAGCATAGCAACAAAGAAGCAGTACAGTAGTTGCTGTCTAAGACTAAGTAAAAGAGAAAAATTGTTGTGCTGTTTAAGTATTCTAGAGAAACTAAGCAGAGTGAATATGCAGGACAACAGCAAAACCGATAAGGAACATATTTGGGTAGTGTTAAAATAACATTTTAGTATCGACATTGCAAATTAACAGTAGAAGTACCAAGCTTTATTCTGCCAACTTTCTTTGCAAATCAATCTTCTAGTTCTAGTCCAGTCTGGAACGAAATTTACTTGACTCTTGCTTTAGTAGGTTAGCAAAGTCCTTGAAGTCGTTTTCTGGGGTTCGTCCACTCTGGCAAGAAAGTTTGAAAAAAATTAGCAAGGAAAAATATTTGAATAGGGGAGCTTGGTACGTCTGCTGCTGATAAAGGTAGTTTTTAATAAGATTAACAAATAGATAAAAGTTCAGCTTTAAGATAAGTTATGCTCTTGTCAGTGAAAAGTGAATATAGTTCAGTTGTAATAACTTTCACAGATGTTTATCGCAGTGCCTGAGGATACAGCAGATTCCTTGTTCTCCCCCTGGGAGCAAGGATGAAGAGGCCAGCTGGAGTTCCAACGCGTGAGCATGCAACATAAAGTTGGCCATGTGAGAAGCAGGTTGACTCCAAGTTGATTCCGGCCACCTTTAGCGACTGTCCTTGGGCTTTGTTGATGGTCATGGCAAAGCAGACCTTCACTGGGAACTGTACTCGCTTGAATTGAAAAGGCAGGTCCGATGGAATAATTGGAATTCTCGGAATAAACACAGACTGCCCTTTGCCGGATCCTGTCACGATTGTTGCCTCAATCACATTCGGAAAGAGTTGCTTGACGATCAGCCTGGTGCCATTACATAGCTTTGGGGCATTCAAATTGCGCAGTAGCATACTTGGTGCACCCACTTTTAACTGGAGGTTGTGCGATGGCGTTCCAGGAGGCTCTAGAGAGTTCAAGAACTCAATTGGAAACTCCACAGCATTGTCATCAGTCATTGTTGTGTCAATTGATTTGTAGCTGGTGGTATTGCCAGGCAGCTCATTGAGCAGCTGAGAGTTGATACCATTAGCTGCGTCATTCCTGGGACACAAAATGGCTCTCTCTGACAGCCAGTTAATGTCAGAAAATTTGTGCGACAGGTTTAGGTAAACCTTAGCCTTGAGCTCCTGCACAGAAGAGACGATTGTACCGAATGCAGCAATTGGTGACAGCCCATCCTCAGGGCTGACCTCCAGTTGGCCATCACCAATTCGCAAAAGATTGATAGAAAACTGATGAGCCGTTTCATCGCCATAAACTGCAGCCCTCATGTTGGTTCGCAAGTGCAGCTTCTCAACTGATGGCCACAGATGCGAAGATTTGAGGCAGGCATTGATCTCATCGGCTGGGGTGCCGCGCGGAATTACAGGCAACGTCTGTCTAAAGTCTCCAGACAGCAGCAGGGTGACACCACCCATTAGCTGGTTGTTGCCGCGCAGATCCTTCAGCGTCAGGTTAAGTGCTTCAAAAGCCAGTTTGTGGGACATGGTACACTCATCCCAGACAATAAGCTTGCAGGCTTGCAATACTCTGGCAGTGCCGCTGTTCTTCTTGATGTTGCACAGGGGATTTTCAACTCTTGACAGATCAAGTGGCAATTTTAGTGCTGAGTGAGCAGTGCGACCACCTGGAAGTAGCGTGGCTGCGATTCCAGAGGAAGCGACAGCAATTGCAATATCGCCTCCGTGTCTAACCTTTGACAGAAGGAGGTTAATCAGAAAAGTTTTTCCTGTCCCACCTGGAGCATCCAGGAAAAGTATTCCTCCTACATTGTCATTCACTCTTCGCAGTACCTCTTGGTACGCCTCTGCCTGCTCAGGTAGTAGGCGGGGCTCATTTTCCTCAATGAACTGACGGAGCTGCTCGCGATCAAAGCTAGTTTCTCGCAGCATCTCCCTACTCAAATTCTCTTGTCGACGCCTTGCAGGTGTTGGAAGTCCAAAAATGTGCAAAGGACGATCCGTCAGTTCTAAAACCTTGTCCTCAATGCGCAGCAAGGCCTCGTTGAATACTGCCTCTGTGAAGGGCAATTCCTGCTCCTGTACCGACTGTCGCGCCCGATGGAGAATGTCCTCAGCCATATCTTCCTTGAAGTCTTCCCAAAGCTGAAGAGGATTAGAGAGACCACAGGTGGCAATCAGAATAGCAAAGAGGTCTCGCATTTGGCCTGCTGAGCGCACCACAGATGCTTCTTGCATTGTGCTTCTCCACTGCGCGTCGTCTTCTAGTAGCCCCATTCGATGACACGCTTCTTGATAAGTTAAGCAGATCGACCTTCTACCGTCTTGATGTGCTGGAATGACATCGGGCCAACTACATTGTGTAGTAGCATGCGCAGGTAAAAACACTCGCGATGATTTGGGTGCACCGTGTAGACTCTGGACAGTGCATCTGTTTGCCGCATTCCTGGATGACCTGGAACTGCAGCACCTTGAACTCGTCGTTTCCAACTTTTCGAAGAGGCATTCCACGTGTAGTATGTGGGTACCTGAGGGTATAGCAAGGTTCTGGCATAGGCATCTTCAGCGCACAACTTAAAAAAGGCAGTGAGTGTAGTGTCCGGTGGTCGCTGACCTCGCTGCATCATGTTTTCCTCGGTGAAGTACACTCTTTGACCATTCTCCAGGTGCACGCTTAGGTGCACTACGGTTGGGTGGCGTTCATGAATTGAGAAACCAAAAATTCGCCACATTGCTTCATTTGAGCTGATGTACCGTCCACTCTCGTAGCGAGCCACCTCATCGCGCTCAGCCCCTTGCCTTTCAAGGCCAAACACTGCCTGGTCGCTGCCCTTGTTGACATACTTGCAAATGTACTTGATTGACTTGACTGAGTTGCAGTATTCAACATTGATGTGTGCGTTGAACACTTTTGACAGGAGTGGGCAATAGGGAACGACCCACCTGTTGTCCAAATTGACCTCCTCAGTCTGTCCATTTGCACGTAGGATTATTGGAAAGGTGAAGCCACCGTCCTCAGGTGACCTTCTTCGATACAACGGGTATCCATCTTCGCCGGTCACTGTCTCGCACAGCAGAGCCTTGGGAAATTTCTTGGAGCAATGGCCATCTACCATGCAAGGCGAATCTGGCTTCAGACGGCCGCATGGTCCATGAATCATCTGCCTAGTGACGATTTGGTACAGCTGAGGGTCCTCGTCTGGATCAGGAATCTCAGCTCGGATAACGCTATCAATTTGATTCGGCCTAATCCGGTTCCGTAGCCAAATCAGAATATGCGCGTGTGGCAGTCCCCGTTTCTGCCATTCGATCGTGTACATGTCGCATCTAGTAGGCCCAAAGATAGCTCCTTTGGTAATGAATTCCATCAGTTGTTTTAATTTTAGTTGAAAAACTCGGGCCACTAAGTTGTGTCTATCCTGACTTTGCTGTCCCGGCATGAGCTCTGATTTAAGCTCATTCCATGCACTGTTGCAGGTGAAAGTAATAAAGAGGTCGGGGCGACCGTACTTTCTTACGTAAGTCATGGCGTCTTGTGTCCGCTCATGCATGTAGCGTGGGCCACCAGTAAATGAAGAGGGCAGAATAACCATTTGGCCAATTTCATTCGGATTTCTCTCTCCGGCAATAGCGTCTCGAAGATGAATGTACTCTTCTACTCTAAGCTTCTTTTGGTTAAAGCGGATGAAATTCAGTCGCTTGCACTCAATTTTAGCATACATGTCCACAGAAAACTGCAGCAGTAGCTTTCGACACCGGAGAATGCAGTTGAAACTTCCTTCACGAACCATGAGCCGATAAGCGTAGAAGTCCATTGCTGACACTTTCTTTGTGGCTGATGGATTTCCGGTGCGAATGTCAGTCTGTTGGATATCGAAATGATATCCGTCTTCGCCTTCCCAGAAAATAAGAGGGTACTGCAGAGCATCATACCCCCTGTGCATCTCAGATATCCTGGTTAACTGGTTGCTTCGCAGTTCCAAAACAATGTCTCGCTTTTCAAACTGTTGACCAACAATTTGAATGGCAACGTTGTCAACAACAGGTGCATTGAATCTTCTTTCGTGTTGGCCAGCAGGCGTCTTTGTTGCGTGAATGACAACTCGAAGTTCCTCTACATTTGGAGGTAGCCGCTCCATAGCAGTTTTAAAATCGCGCACGTACTTGTTATGCGCATGCATAATTTCCTGTAGCTCGAAAACAATGTTAGGTCGCACACCTGGAGCAATCCTACATTGGCGCTCAACTTCTTCGTGGCTGTCTCCCATGAAGTAGATCTGCAGGAACTTTGGCTCCTCTCCTTGCAGCGGCAGCAACGATCCCACCAGATGGTACACCTGCCCTTGGACTTTAAAAGTAGGCATGAAGCCTGGCTCTTCAACTATTCTTTCAGCTCCAAAAGAAGTGAACTGAAAACAGCTATTGTAGCGTCGAATGTTGGACAGAAAATGATCCGATTCCTCAGAGTTACCCAGCAACAAATGGCGAAGATAGTCTGGTAGATTCTCATTCAGAGGAGTGAGTCTGACTTTTCCATTGCTACAACACATGCCAGGTATCTCATTTGCCCACCTCAACGCATTGCAATGCTGACATTTCTTCGACATTCTTTCGATAGCAAGCTTTGGGTGGCTGCTATAAACAAAAGTAGGATCATAATTTAGAGCAAAGCTTAGGGCCCAAGGAGGTGGTCCAATTGCTTGCTCAGATTCGTCGTGGGCAACGTCTTGCTCAATAAATCGATAGGCCGCAGTGCGTTCTCTGTGGCGTCTTCGATCGTCTTCACGGCGCACTCCAGCTTCACCCGTCGTTTCATTACGTCGTGCCTCTGCGGTCTGATCTCTGTCCCGCTCCTGTCGTTGCTGAGTCTGGACAGTCGTTTCATTGCGTCGTGCCTCTGCGGTCTGATCTCTGTTACGTTCCTGCCGCTGCTGAGTCTGAACAGTCGTTTCATTGCGTCGTGCCTCTGCGGTCTGATCTCTGTCCCGTTCCTGTCATTGCTGAGTCTGGATAGTCGTTTCATTGCGTCGTGCCTCTGCGGTCTGATCTCTGTCCCGTTCCTGTCGCTGCTGAGTCTGGATAGTCGTTTCATTGCGTCGTGCCTCTGCGGTCTGATCTCTGTCCCGTTCCTGTCGTTGCTGAGTCTGGATAGTCGTTTCATTGCGTCGTGCCTCTGCGGTCTGATCTCTGTCCCGTTCCTGTCGTTGCTGAGTCTGGATAGTCGTTTCATTGCGTCGTGCCTCTGCGGTCTGATCTCTGTCCCGTTCCTGTCGTTGCTGAGTCTGGACAGTCGTTTCATTGCGTCGTGCCTTTGCGGTCTGATCTCTGTTACGTTCCTGCCGCTGCTGAGTCTGAACAGTCGTTTCATTGCGTCGTGCCTCTGCGGTCTGATCTCTGTCCCGTTCCTTTTGTTGCTGAGTTTGAACAGTCGGTTCATTGCGTCGTGCCTCCGCTGTTTGCTGTCTTTTTTGTTCACGTCGTTTTTCTTCCCAATTTGCAGCCCTGAGAGGAACCTGTGTACCTCCAGTTCCATCGGAAGTGCTGGCGCCGGCTGCTGATGTCAATGATCTTGTCGGTGGTCGAAGGCTTCTTTTCTGGGCTTGTTCTTCTACCGCACTTGCACTCGATCTAGCCTGGGCAGAGCTACCTGTGTTGTCTGCTTCCTCTGTGCCATGCGATGTTCCTGCTTCAGCCGCATTGCTTTGCCTTGCAGATCTCAATCGTCTAGCTGCTGCAGTGAAACGACCCAATGCGCTTTTCTTTGGAGGCATTTTAATTTTTAAGTGCCTTTAAATAGGACTTAGTGTTACAAATTCCATTTTGTGTGATTAATTCAGGAATCAGGATTGCATCGTATCGCTTTTTGTACCACAGTACAACTATGCTAGTCTTATCGATTGCCATCTTCCTCATCCACTGCTAAACTGTAGGGTTAGACTTAGACCTGTACGAATTGTAGGACAGGGATTAGCAGGGACGGATTTAGGGAGGAGGGCGAAGCGCGCAACCCCGGTCAGTTTTGTGTATCCCAGATAAAAGATGTGTGCATTCCCCCATCGGAAATTTCTCTATCCGCTCCTGGGGGTTAGAATTTCTCACCAAACTGTCCTTCGCTATTGATCTGTGCCTCCAAACATGGTCCGCGCTTTCGTCCCCTTTGGAGCCAGCGGAGGCGACTCCCTACTGGGGGTAAATGGGCCATATCTTCCCTACCAAGGAACTATCCGCGGCAGCCCAGCCTATCTGTAGCCTAGCCAGCAGTGTCCCTTGGGCATGCAGGGAAGGCCAAAAATAATGCCATTCCAGTACAGTGCAGTGTACACTAAGCCCTACCCCCTGTTCTGGGGGAATGAGTGCGTGAGCGGCCTTTCTCATCCAAGCTGTTGAACTTGCAGAGTTAGGCCTACACAGATGAAGGAGAGAGATGTAGAAAATGTCAGTAGAAAATATCAGAATTAGGACAGTGGTTAGAATTTCTCGCTAAACTGCCATCCCATAGTCTCTTCACTGGGGCAGAGAGAATCCAAGTTGTTCGATCGAAACACTGTACATTGTTGCGTGCACACTGACCCTGGTATGGGGAAATGAGTGAGAGGCTTGCTCTCCTTCTGCTGTACTGTACTGCACTCAATCTGGCATTTAAATTTTTTTATTTTAAGTGGCTTTAAGTAAAACTTAATAAGAAATGTTAAAATTTGTATGTTTTGTGACTTATTCAGTAGAACTATATCTATATCGCTTTTTTCAGAGATTTTTTGATCAATTTTGTCAAGTGTGAATTCAATCGCTTCATGTGGAGCAAACTTATAACAGCCGAAAGTTAGTCTATTTTAAAAGCTTTTCCACATCTCGCCAGATAAGGGAGAGAGAGGCGGAAGTTGGGGTGGCTGCCTCTCCTGCTGCTCATATTCTCTGCTCTCCTTAACACCCTCGTCTCTCGCGTTATCTTCTATCGTTTCTCTTCCCCCCTCTCGCCCCTACTCTCTGTCTAATAGTCTATTCCTTTTCCTTTTCACTCTCATCTGGCCCACAGCGCAGCCATTTGAGATAAAAATCTACCGATCCCTGCTTCAAAAGCCAGTTTGTGGGACGTAGTACTCGCATGGCTGTTATCATGTCTCATGCTTTAATCACATCATCTTTCTGGCCAATTAGCAGCCCTTGAGAGAAATTTGTGTATCTCCAGCTCCACCACCAAAGTCTGCACTCTGCAGCAGTCAAACAACCAAGGGAAATATGCATTTCCTAGGAGCCATTTAAATTTTAAAGTTACCTTATGCGAATTTTAATGTTAAAAGCTTCATGCTCTAACTAACTAATTTAGTAGAATTGCATTGTAATCAGTTGCTAGTTATTCATTCATTTCAAACCCTCCCACATTGTCTTGACTCTTGATTTGCCATCCACTGTTAAACTATTGCAGACTTGTCTATACAGAGGACAGTGGTTTGAATCTCTCGCTTACACTGTCTCTCCTCTCCACGGCCACGCCTCTCCCTCTCCACTCGCGGGGGTGCAGAGAAGGCTATTAAAAAGTTATTCCAAAACACTGTACATTCGCTATGTACATTGAGCCCTATCGCCTGACCCTTCGTCTGGGCTGGGGGAATGAGTGAGTGAGCGGCACAAACAACAGAAAAAGCAGAGTGCAGACAAACTTCACATGCCTATAGTTTCCGTCCTGATTGAGATACAAAGTTGAGACTTTACATTTAGACAGAGAATGAGTCAATAAAGAATTGTGTCAAGTCTGAAGTCAATCGCTTCACGTGGAGCAAACTTATGGCAGCTGAAAGTTAGTCATTTTAAAACCTATTTACACCCTTTGCCCAGATCGGGAAAGAGAGGCAGGCGGGCGGAGGTTGGGGTGGCTGCCACGCTGAAAAAAACAGCCAAACTTTAAAAGTGCACAGCGCCGTTCGGGATCAACTTTGAGACTTAAAACTTTACACGATTGTGTCAAAATAGTTGAAGATTGTTTGTGTCAAATTTGAAGAGGATCGGTAGAAGTGGGGCGGCGCTATGGAGGATTTAGTAAAAAAATCGCTAATTTTGAGCAGTTTTTTGCACTTTTAGGTAGGAAGACTCAAATTTAGGAAATTAAAAGATAGCCTAAGACATTCTCCGTAGTGAGTTTAGGGTGGGTGTAAAATTTGGTGTTAGTTGGTTGAGCGGTTTGGGAGTCCATAGCGATCAAAATTGTCCACAGACACACAGACAGACAGACAGACAGACACACAGACAGAGTTTTGATTTTTATAGTTAGAGATAAATTGTAACTTTACTGGTTTTGCTTTTGTGTACATCTCTTACTTTTATATACTTCATTATACTGTACATCAAAAACCATAGTAACACATAGTTCACAAATAAAAAAGTTGACAAGTTAATCCGGCTCCAATCTTGGCATATACTAGCCATATATAATTTTCAGATTCAATATTAAATGTGCACAGTTGGTATACCAAAAATATTCAAGTTTAGGATTAGTGTATATAAGTATAAAATAATTAAATATCAACTAAAGAAAGCCCTTTTAAAAATAATCCGAAACAAAAATAAAAGAACATTAGTGCATTAAGCCACAAAAAGGCATTCAAATAAAAAATTTAAATGTTAAAAGCACAAAAAAATCTTTATTTTTTTGCATACCAAAACCCCCTCCCACTTCATTCTTTAACTCAAGCCTGCTGTGGCATAGCAAGTTGTATCACTTGCAAAAATTAAGACTTCACCTGAACTCTCAAAAGTGGCAACCATAGACAGAATCTTCTATGATAGCAACTTTTCAATGTTGCTGAGTATATAAGCATACTACAACATTAAGCCCCCAATGATGGGTATTTAAATTAAAAATTCAAACATTAAAAACATTAAAAATTGTTTTTTGGGATATTTGACCTACTTCTAATTGGTATAAATTTTATATATCAATTTGCCAAATCAGTGGTACAACCAGGGAGAAGGGGCAAAGGGGGGAGGGATAGTCACCCTTGCCCCTTTAAGTGGAGACTAGAAAAAAATTAAAAGGAGGACCAAGCAAATTTTTGCCAAAAACAGAGCCACCCCTCTGCCCTCCTACTCTTGGGTCTCCAGTCTTTACTCTCCAGAATCTGTCCCCCTCAAAAAATTTCTGCAATTTTCTGGTTAATGCTACTGTACTAAATGAATCTAAATTAATTGGGCCCATTACTACCCTTATCTATATTTACACCACCTAGTTTTTTATTGATAAAAAATAAACAAACAAGATTAGAGCCATTTAGGGGGTTGATAAATTTTAGCCCAACTTTTTAACCCCATATGCAACCACTATTATCATTATCAATCATCTATCAAGCTAGTTGGTAAATGATAATAAAATTTAATTAATATTACAATAAAATTTCAAGCCTGCAGCGTTATAAAACTCTTTAGCTTTATTGTGAATATACATTCTACACTGTACATTGGCCAAAGAGAGGCCTAAATTGTTGAATAGAACAATTAAACTTAGAAACAGAGTGGTACCCATTGAAAGTATTAAAAATATCTTTTTCAATATTTGACCTATTTCATTCAAACTTTTTCTGACAAAAAGTAGGCTAGACAATTCTAAAAATATCAATGACAGACAAACAGAGCAAAATTAGTAAATAAATATAATGCAATTTTTAAAAAAAATTAAATTTAAACAAATAATAATATTTTTTCGCAAAAAACAGACATTTATAATTAGTTAAAACTCTTATATTCCTAAAAAAATATGTATAGTATTATTTTTAAAAGTTGGAATATAACATTGCCAATTGACGTCATTTGACTCGGTGGTACGAATTCAAATGTGAAAATAATTTACCGAACTCGGAAGTGTAGGATTGCCGCAACTTTATTTTACTCTACTAAGCATGAAAGATTTTTTTATTTTACATTGCTGCAAAATTGAAAATGCTTGAATTTTTATTCCATCATAAGCCTGCCATGATATGGACTATGGCTTATATATTAAATACCATAGTTTGGATCATGTATTAGTATATGCCGGGTCCAGTGGGGGAACAAGTATAGGTCAGTTGTGCTTTTGATGCAGGCCTAGTGAGTTAGCTAATATTAATAAAATATTAATGTTTGTATTGGCATTTCTACAATTCTTCAATTCTTAAATTCAATGAATACATACAAATAATAAATGTAGTAGCCTTACTAATGACTAGGCCTATGCCAGGTTGCGGATGGTATGCATGTACGCCGGAACTTTTCCGGCGTACAAAACGGCCACCCTCAGTCCTTGGCGTACACAATCGGCGTACACAACCCCTGGCGCACTTTGTTGGCGTACACTATTGGCGTACACAAGTAACACAGCCACGCATACTTTTTTGGCGTACAAATTTTGGTGAATCAATTCATGCCGTGCATGAAAATTGTAATGTAAATTAATGTTTTTACGTTAAGTAAAGGAAAATTTATATCGTCAGTGATAAACTTTTTGCTTATTTTAAGTTAAAAAAAATAAAATTAGTGTAAAATTTTGCTGAAAGTATTAACTTTGCATGATATTTTTTGTAGGTGTTATTTAAGTTTTTTTAAACTGACAATATTCGTAATATTTTAAAGACACTTTTCATACGAAAGCCTTTCCCAAGGACTTCTAGACTAGTCTAGAAGTCCTTGGGCAGAATCCGGAACAGCAGCCAACGTGGTGGGTGCACACTGCACACTTTACCATTGACAAGGCACGTCCGGCTGCTGCACGAGTTCACTGCCCAGACTGTGCATGGGGTTAAAAACAGTTGTTAATCATATTTTACACTTGGTTTCGATACATGTAGGACCGCATAAGCAGATTAATTAGTACAGGATCGGAAATGATCGCAGACCACACTATAGCTTTCGGATCTTTGAATCTAAGGCGACAGTACAACCCGCAGCAAAAGAAACAAGCACGTCTGCAGTTGTGTTCATTTTATTTACCCAGCACACCTGCTGACAGAACCCTGAATCTGTATCATCAGTACCACTCTGTGTTTTTGATGCTGAACCCCAAATACGAATATGATCGATTGCGGACAACAAGACCAAAACCAAGTTTTCGTTTTTCGCACAGTCGGTTTAATAATGGAAGACACATTTTTCACAGAACTCTACATTTTTCGGGTATATTATGAACATGTTTTTATATACAGGAACTTTTTAACTAACAAATTAATGTTTTAATTGAAGAAACTCGTTTTAATGGGACAAAAACATGCAGGACAGGGCACCTATGTTTCACTGAAATGTTTAAGGATCACATTTCACATGTTTTTACAAGATTAAATCAATATTGTCGCTTTAATAACTGTCGCTACTTTGCTTGTATTGAACATTGATGCAGATCACTAATACACGCTGCTTACCAGTAAGAAGTAGACTGAGTAGCACCAGCTGCAGTAGGAAGGTGCAAAGCTTCAGCGGCATATCGTACTCGTATCGATTTATTTAGTTTATAATTTTCAGATGCAGACGCTATTAATCTATTCTTCCTTTTTAGAGTAAGACGAGGATTTCCCCTTTTATCCCACTTTGCCTGTAGCTACGCCTTGTCTCTGTCGCTATAGTGCCTTGCTAGCGGAGATTCTCACTAAATAAACTACGATAGCATATTTAATTAATAAAAAATTGTGCTATTCTAAGCCGGGAATGTGTTGTCTATGGTAATTTTTGGTGAGATTATTTGACAAAAACTAGGATATTATCACAGAACTTATGATTTAGGACTTAGGATTTAGAGTTTGCACAAGTACTGCATTTGGAGTACAGTTACAATGTAATCGTCAGCACTCATCGAATTACACCTTAACTTACTCCAAATCTTAATCTTAAACGTAGTTTAAAGTAAATGGTTTTTTCTGAAAAACTCAAACAGCCGATTGCCAGCCTGTTGAGCATCAAGGGAGGTACTCACATTATAGACGTAGTCGTACCATGGCACTCTAAGCAAACGAGTCGACCCATTGTGCACAGAACTGAAAGCAAGCTGGCAGTCGTCCTCCGCTCCGAAATTCGCCAATTGGAGTGACGTCACATAATGCACCTCTTTGAATGAAATCTTGAGAATCTGCTGACTGGCATTGACCAGCTTCTCAACCGTGTAGTTGGCAGGTGAAATTGCGGCGCTAACTGCAATGACGGTTTCGGTAAAAAATATGCCGCTTTCATTATAACTGACTTTCTGAGCAAAATTTAAATTTGCTAGACGAGCGTTGATGTATATTATCTAATATATTCCGCATCAAGAAAAATTTGCCGCATCCAGTTCGACTTATAGAAGATAAAACTAATAATAGATATTATTATCGCATTACTACTATTAGCAGCCATTGCCATTTTGGTGACGGGTGAGAACTATTTTCAACGAGACGCTACATGATTACAACGGAAAGGCTATAAAAGCTTTGCAGCAAGTTCCCAGGGCAGTAAGCATTGTCGTACACAATATTGTCCGGTATAGCCACTGAATTTATTTGCAAATCATTAAGCTACGCCCAATATACATTCAGCCTTGCAATGCGAGAAATTTCCATAAGCTTTGAAAGACAATAAAAAACTTTCATAAACTTTTCTGTCCACCTCTTCTAGCAGAATATGTTTGCGCGGCCTCATGGCCTGTCAGCCATCAGCGCAGCGCTCTGCCCCTGCAAAATTTTCTACTACACCTTTTCACGTTCAATTTTGATCAAAGTCCAGTTCTAAAAAAACTAGCGGAAATTCAATAAAAACAAACCCCAGTTCAAACATCTGTCTATACTGCCACCGAAGCAAGGTTTAGCCATAGACAAAATTGTCCCCAGTCTGAATTGAACTTCCGCTAGTTTTTTTAGAACTGGACTTTGATCAAAATTGAACGTGAAAAGGTGTAAACGGTATGGCTTTCTGCTAGGAAAATCATGCATCACAACCATGGATCAAAACTCTACCCTGGCTTCATTTAGCTCGTATCTAACCCAGCCACAATTCAATATATTTGAGTCAGAAGTCTATATACTAAAATTTTACAGCAAACAACGAAAATGATTTTTCAGTAGTCGCTTTCCAGTGAGTTTGGTTTTAAGAAGCGAGCATAGGTAGTTTTAATTTTTTTTATTAGCGAGCGAAGGTTGTGCGCAGAGACCATGGGGGATAAAATAATTCAAAACTACACACTTATGATTTTTTATGCTTTTTGATTTTGTATTTTTTAAAAGTCCAACACATTTCTCTTCAATGAAGAAGTTGAGGCAAGATCATCATCTCGCTAATGACGCTGGTTCTTTACCCGAGTCTCTCCTTTCTGCATTTCGAAGTAGCTACCAAACTACTTCGAAGTCAAACGAAGTAGCCTCGTTCTGAGCTTTGACAATTCACTCTTGTTTCCCATTTTTCATATTTAATTCTTACAGACCAGCGCCAGCGGAACCTTCAAAATGTCGAAATATTCTACTGGTGGCCTTTCGAATAGATAGGTTCTAAGACCTAAAATTAGAACTCTTTGTGACGTTGTCAGTTTAAGGTGGTCCCGAAAAGGGCCGTTGGACTGCTGTTCTCCATAGTCATTCAACCCTTCAGTTTCACCGTTTCAACTAAACTTTTCCATTCGTTTATTGCGACGTTTACTTGTAGTAGTGCCCAACGATTTTGTGGCAATTTATAATTCATTGTATACTTTGCTATCCTCTCTCGCAACCGTATAAAATTGGCACGATCGATAATTTTAAGTTCTCTCGCCAGCCAATGAAGTCACTCGTGCTCGCGCTACCCCCCTCTGCGCTCTTTTATTAAACCCCCCGCCTGGCGGCGGGCACCCCTCACGCTTTTTCGTCTCTCCCCGCCTGTCCCTTGTTTCCTTCCCTGCGGCCTCTTAGCTGTCTTATCTGTTTGTCTGGCTGCCTCGAGCCTCCTTTTTCTCACCACGGCCCTTCTGTCTGGGCCAGCCTGCTCACACACTTACTTGACTGTTTCACGCCACGACCGACGCCAACTTTCCCTGCCTTCACTGTGCTCATAGCCACTGCTCACGTCACGTCGCCATTGTGTCATTCGCCTGCCACTTGACTTCATATCCAAATTATATTCAACCCATTGCTGCAGCCGCCAGTGCCCAGAAAGCTATAGTCTGTTTATTGCCAGTAACAACCAAACTTAATACTGATATTAACAATAAAGACAACTACGGCAGTTCCTGCTTTTATCGCCAAGTGCTCCGCTACAAAATCCGCTTTACAAGAATTGACTTCAACTTATTTTGGGACTAAAACGGCCCTTTTAAGGGTCACCGCATAGCTGGCCGCTACGCCAATAACGTGACATCTTAAGTTCTGTGCTGCTCTGGTTCTCGGCCTACCGATCAAGCAGTATGATGAGTCTACACTCTGTACCTTTCCTGAATAGATTCGCCATTAAATAGATAATAAGTCGGAAAAGATGAATTACGATTGCATCCTCTCGACCAAAAGAGTATATTGGCTGTCCTTGAAAGTAAGGTTAAGGTAAAGATTTCCTCTGTCGCCCCTTCAAGCGACAGCGTGAAGGAGTGTGCTTTACGAGTACGCTTTACGTTTTTGCGATAAAAGCGAGCTAAAATATTTTTTTGTTTTTGCAATCAGCTCAGCTAGCAGTTCACGTAGAAACCTTTTGACCAAAGAACAAATTAATGAATCAAGCAATTTGTTAGCAATGCACTTACGATTTGAGTTTGGATACCCGAGCACCTCCAGCTTTAGGGTTAATTGTGTCGCGAGTCGAACCTCGAAAAGTCGCGTTGACACATTCCGGTGCAGGTAGCCCACGGCCGGCATCGTTGACGATTGCGTTGGCTCGAAAGTCACCTAAGTTTGAGGTTCAGAAAAGTTGGGAAGCAACGCCAGTAAATCTCTCTGCTAGCTGGATACTTTAAATTTGCTTTTTCTCAACTATTGCTTTAGCACAAAAGCTTTATTCCTCATATAAGCAGCTTTACTCTTGACAGTTTGACTGAATATTAGCACGCGATCAACCTCTCTCCCAGGTTGAATTCAGATGCAACTTCTTTCGGGTACATCCGAGCGTCATAAACTCTCGTATTTACTAGTAGCTAGTGGAAATAGCTACAATTGAAATATTCATAAGCTGGATGCAAGGTGGCCAGGTGCACAACTAATGACACAGCTGCTGTAATTTTACTGAAAGTCTGTGTACCACTAAAGCCTATATAATGTTAGCCTTAAGCATGCCTCTTTTAGGGCGGTTTTTGCGTTTGGTGAATGCTGCATCGCTGATCTATTTTTTTCCTTTCTGATAATTTCTACTTGTCTTGATTATTGCCAAACAAAAGTTTAGTCTTTTATTTAATAACTCGTCTACATACATTCCTATCAGCTGTGGTAAGCCCATGAGACTGTCTGATCCGTCTCGCCTTTCAATTTCTGTGTTCACCTGCCTGTTTTGTTGTTCCGACCGCATTATTGCATTCGGCGTAATTTCTTCTGATATCTGGGATGCACTTATTTAACTATTTGGCGACCGCCTCCGTTCTCCCCCCCGCACGTGGCTAAGCGTACATTTTCCGATGGCAGTTCTATCTAATGTAACAGATGGCTGCAATCAGTTATTCTAAATACATATAAGCGCACAGCCCATGTGGGGTCTCTGTGTTTTTTCTCTTCGGCCAGTTCTGCTAAATCATGGCTTGAACTCTCACAAAAACTTACCTCATTACCCTGCGCATTGAGCAGAGCCTGCATATCATTGCTGCTGCCGCTGTCTGAATACGAAATCGACATCCGCAGAGTCTGTCCGACCGGGTACCGCTTGCCGGAACCGCGGCAGATGACTCCGGTGATGGCCATGTCAATGGGAAAGAAGAACCTCACGGTGTAGGACTGGACGTGGACAGCGCCGTCAACGAATATGGTCTCCGGGGCGGAGAGGGGCAGTGACCGAACCCCGCCAGTGTACTGGTAGCTGTCAATGTTGATCCACTCAAACGGGATGTGGTCGCCCAGGCCGACTGGACTTTTTGAGAGTCGGTTAAGCACCGGGTCGGCTGGAATTCAATAAATTTTGTCCAAGTTTTTACTGAAGAAAGGCACCGGATGTCGGCGCGTTTGTGGCACCATGACAATGCCTGTACGAGACTTATGCTACACATCTCGTCAAATCGTGGGTGAATTCACTGGTTTAATTAATTAGGCAACAATACTAATGAAGAAAAACTAATTAAAGTTTAAGTTCTGCACAAAATAGAATCCCATTACTATTAGCAGTGACAGCTGATGAACAAGAAGTTAATATAGATACAATGTCGAAAACGACATGGCATGGATAGGAAAACTTTGATGTTATGCTACTTTATTTGCTGCTTTTTGGCCCTGCTTATAGTTATAAACCAAAACTCGGTAAAAAAAGTCAGTGCCATTCAATCTTCATTCATTACAAGCACAAAGTTGGCACAGGGGCTCAATTGCAATTGGCATCTTGTAAGGTATCGTTCCAGTGCCACCGAAATACGCTCTTACATGCCAATCGTCTTAGACTTTTGCCTAGCTAGCATAAAAGATGAAAAAAAAATTTGAAAATCCTACGAGCATTATGGACAGCGAGTGGCTACTTACAGTGCAGCGTGCCGTGGACTTCGATCTCCACGAAAACCAACTCCTCGTGCCGGCCGTCATTCTTTCGTACCGTCAGGTAGCGAGCAGTCTGACGATGATGTAAGGATGAGCAATTTGGCGTGACTAATTTGGTTCTAATGTACGAGTGCTGTGTGCCGCAATGTAAAAAATTAATTCTTTGATTTTGAAAATTAGTTACGAATACGAACCTTTCTGCAGTCAAACTTCAGGTATTCGAAGAACTTTCCATTGCTATCAAGGTACGAGTCCGGATGTTTATAGCACAGATCGGCAGGTAAAAATGTTGGCACCGTGCCAATTGTATCCAACTGGGCGAAGTATTCAGTGTTTCGGATGGTGTTTTGAACTGCAGAAAAAGTAATATTTGTTCAGTGTGTCAGCAGGCAGTAGGCGGTTGGACCATTACAAAAAACTCTGTCACTTACGATTATGAGATCCGATTTTCGGCCTGGCAACAACGTAGGTGAAGTTGCGGCTGTAGCCGAAATCAATGAACAGCCAGCGCATCTCCACAGTGGCAACGCTGGCGGCGCACAACTCGTTGGGGTCGGATGTTTTATAGAGATTGATTAAGCCATCGGTAGCTCGGTAGCCCGCGTTGCCCAGGTAAGTGCTGTTCAGAGTCACCGTCTGGTGCAAAGACAAAAGCCACGGGTAGTTCTCCGTGACAAACTGCGCATCTGGAGTCGCGACGATGTCTGGAGGGCAAATTTGCAATAGTTGATGCATTTAGCTACGAGTGCTATCATTATATACTAAAGGAACTTCAGCAGCTCCTCCCTTTGCTCCACCATCTTACTATGGTCTCTTTTCTAACAGCAAATAGCACAGCTTCTCCTTTAAGCTTCCTTTCTCTAAAACATAGCAACAAAAGCGTTGCTTCATTCTCACATACTGTAAATTATAGAATGCTACACCTGTAGCATTAGCTAATCCTGGCTTCCAGTCATCCATTTTCAAGAGCCAGGTGTTTCAAAGACCACTTTGATCAATCTTTTAGGCTTCTCTTTTCCTTAGTCATGTTCTTTTTTCCATCATCTCTCTTTGTCTTCTTTCACTTCCTTTCTCCCTTTCCTCTTCGTAGCCACGGGGGCAATATTGGTGCTATTGGTCCTTGACATGTAATAATAATAATACAGAATAACAATAGTTTTACGCTAAGGAGCTAAGGAACTTTCAACAAACCAAATTAAAATTATGTACAATGCTAAGACTAATATTATCATGCTCCGATATCATTCGACAAGCGAATCACTATCGCGGGTACTCTATTGCTAAGACGCAACCATCTATCCATAGGCGACTTTTAGGCGACTCTAACTGGCAGGCCACATCGTCTGCATGCGCCAAGTTTTACTTCCCAGAGGTGCAAGAACCCATCGACGAGGACAGGCACTCAGTCCGTAATTTCATTGACAGCCTGCCGGCTAACCCCGCGCCTCGGAATGCTCTGCATGTTTTTCTGGACTGACACCGTAGCTGCACCAGGTTTCTTCCCATTGATAACTCCTCTAAATGCTATCCGGGGGATGCTAGCTATCTGGAGGGAGGGGGGTGGGTACTTGCTATCTAGGGATGCTTGCTATCTGGGGGATGCTTGCTATCTGGGGGATGCTTGTTATCTGGGGGGATGCTAGCTATCTGGGGGGATGCTTGCTATCTGGGGGGATGCTTGCTATCTGGGGGGATGCTTGCTATCTGGGGGGATGCTTGCTATCTGGGGGGGGGGATGCTTGCTATCTGGGGGGGGGGGATGCTTGCTATCTGGGGGGATGCTAGCTATCTGGGGGGGGTACTTGCTATCTAGGGATGCTTGCTATTTGGGGGGGATGCTTGCTATCTGGGGGGGGGGTACTTGCTATCTAGGGATGCTTGTTATTTGGGGGATGCTTGCTATCTGGGGGGATGCTTGTTATTTGGGGGGATGCTTGCTATTTGGGGGGATGCTTGCTATCTGGGGGGATGCTTGCTATCTGGGGGGATGCTTGCTATCTGGGGGATGCCTGCTATCTGGGGGATGCTTGCTATCTGGGGGATGCTTGCTATCTGGGGGATGCTTGCTATCTGGGGGGGGATGCTTGCTATCTGGGGGGATGCTTGTTATCTGGGGGTGCTTGCTATTTGGGGGGATGCTGGCTATCCTAGTGAATTCTTTTTTTGTGTCCTTTTGTTACTTTTACAAAAAAGAGATTCATAGTAAACATCTTTTTACGTGACTATTTTACTCGAATAAGGTGATTTATAAAACTGAAAAAGGAATTGATTCTTTAGAAAATGTGAGTTTTAAGGGATTTGCATGAATAATTTTCGCTAGTAATTGGCTTATTACTAGTTTATTCGGGATAGCCAATTTTGCTTATTGGCTACCCCTGAAAGGAGGAGGGCACTATATTGCTAATAACTCCTCTAAATTTTAAACCAAATTGCTTCTATTGATAGTAAATCGTAAGTTAGGAAAGACGAATTACGTCAATCAGGTACAAGACACTACATAAAGACGGGGAGTATATTATATTGTACTCACCATCCGCCGGTATTCCGTAGATCATGTATGTGAGTAGGAATGCAGTAGCACATTGTTTAGGCTGGTTTCGCATGCCCAGCAGTAGTCGAGCAGGGTTAATTGGCGAGTGCGCCGTGTTCCAGCGCGATCCCATTATCCAAACTTCGATCAGGCCGTCCATCAGTTGCCAGGTGCGCAGGTCGCTGGACCAATAGCGAATAATGGATTTGCCGTAAGCTGAACTCAATGTGTTGTCAGAGTCCGGGGCACCCTTGTAGCTGACCATGTGGACCCAAACCAGAGAAGAAAAGGCCACCTATTCGATAAACAGTGTAGTAGCATTTTAAGTCAAAATTTTGCATAGACGCTTCAAAAAAATTATAAAACCTCTAGCTGGTAACAGTGCATCAGATACTAATTGCAAACATTAGCACGTCCACACGACTATATCCTGGACGTCCGCAAGTTTGGGATTATTTACAAAAAATATCTCGGACTTTGTAAAACAGTGAGCAAAGGCATCATCAGCACGAACCTGGTGCCAGTCGGTGTTATCCGGATAGTTCGCTGGCTGCCAGAATCCTGCATTGATTGTGTCTGAAAAGCAAGGCGGCAATAAACTTGGCAGTAACTTTCAAAGCAATGCAGCTGTATTGACTTATGGTAAAATTACTTCAACTTCAACTCACTTTCAATAGGGAACTGCACAACTAGCCCAGTAGAAGTGGTATCCGCCGATTTCTTAGAAAATCCGGCCGAATTAATGCTGAAGTTGCCGTGCTCCGTGACGTCCAACAGCACCGCCACCAGAGCCGATTCGATGTACACCTCAAAAGTTCTATTGTACATGCCTGTGCCGCTAGTTACGTAATACCTCAGAGTAATGTTGTGAAAATCGTGTACATTGAGGGGCCCGGTGGCGGCTCGCGTGGCGCTGGGACTCAGGAATGAAGCTTGGAACAGGGGCACTTCGGTGCTGGACTTTTCCGTGTTGTAGACAGTGGCATCCGTCAGGTAAAGCGTGTTGGTCGTCGCATCGCCGTTGATGCGAAATCGGAAGTGCTGAAATTGCAGATATAAGCGTAATAATTGGAACAATGCACTGCTTCCACGGTGTTTTAAATTAGCAATAGTCTGAATGCATTTTAGCAGAAGTCAATTGGTACAAATATTATTTGCTTGCAGAAAGTTGTGGTTGCTGTAAAGAACTAAAAAATTAACCATAGTTCTTAAAGACTATCAGCTGCTCGAAGTCTATATTCACGGTGCAGTAATGAATTTTACTGGTTAATTAATTACATATTACTAGGGTTAGATGGTACTTAAAGCCAATCAATATTTGCGGTAATTTTTCATTAGAGTAGGGGTCGGGAAACTCCGGCCCGTGGGCCACATGCGACCCGAAAAGCCTCGCTATCCGGCCCTCGAGTCCTGTGAAATTTTCCTCTACTCTACTCTACTCTCCTCTCCTCTCCTCTCCTCTCCTGTCCTCTCCTCTCCTCTCCTCTCCTCTCCTCTCCTCTCCTCTCCTCTCCTCTCCTCTCCTCTCCTCTCCTCTCCTCTCCTCTCCTCTCCTCTCCTCTCCTCTCCTCTCCTCTCCTCTCCTCTCCTCTCCTCTCCTCTCCTCTCCTCTCCTCTCCTCTCCTCTCCTCTCCTCTCCTCTCCTCTCCTCTCCTCTCCTCTCCTCTCCTCTCCTCTCCTCTCCTCTCCTCTCCTCTCCTCTCCTCTCCTCTCCTCTCCTCTCCTCTCCTCTCCTCTCCTCTCCTCTCCTCTCCTCTCCTCTCCTCTCCTCTCCTCTCCTCTCCTCTCCTCTCCTCTCCTCTCCTCCCTCTCCTCTCCTCTCCTCTCCTCTCCTCTCCTCTCCTCTCCTCTCCTCTCCTCTCCTCTCCTCTCCTCTCCTCTCCTCTCCTCTCCTCTCCTCTCCTCTCCTCTCCTCTCCTCTCCTCTCCTCTCCTCTCCTCTCCTCTCCTCTCCTCTCCTCTCCTCTCCTCTCCTCTCCTCTCCTCTCCTCTCCTCTCCTCTCCTCTCCTCTCCTCTCCTCTCCTCTCCTCTCCTCTCCTCTCCTCTCCTCTCCTCTCCTCTCCTCTCCTCTCCTCTCCTCTCCTCTCCTCTCCTCTCCTCTCCTCTCCTCTCCTCTCCTCTCCTCTCCTCTCCTCTCCTCTCCTCTCCTCTCCTCTCCTCTCCTCTCCTCTCCTCTCCTCTCCTCTCCTCTCCTCTCCTCTCCTCTCCTCTCCTCTCCTCTCCTCTCCTCTCCTCTCCTCTCCTCTCCTCTCCTCTCCTCTCCTCTCTCTCCTCTCCTCTCTCTCCTCTCCTCTCCTCTCCTCTCCTCTCCTCTCCTCTCCTCTCCTCTCCTCTCCTCTCCTCTCCTCTCCTCTCCTCTCCTCTCCTCTCCTCTCCTCTCCTCTCCTCTCCTCTCCTCTCCTCTCCTCTCCTCTCCTCTCCTCTCCTCTCCTCCCCTCTTCTATCCTCTTCTCTTCTCTCCTCTCCTCTCTTTTCGCCTCTCCTCGCCTCTCGCCCCTTGCCTCTTCTTTCTCCTATCTCATCTCCCTTCTCCCTTCTCCCTTCTGTCTTCTGTCTTCTTTCTCTTCTCCCCTCCTCTGGTCCGCAGCCATGCTCTAGGTTCTCTATCTGGCGCTTGAAGTAAAAAAATTTGTCGACCCCTGCATTAGAGCGTCAGACCTGCAAGAAGCGGGTGTCTGCAAATTCAAAAAAATTCCAAAAGACACCGAATTTGTCCAGCCAAAAAGCTCCCATACATGGCGTGCCTGCAGATATAACACTGATCACTGAAAGAAAAGTGGGTCCTCTTTGCATTGTACAACCCCTTGTGAAAATCCGTCCTGCACGTGTCCCTAAATGTCTCACTAATGATGTATGATGGAGTTCACCCTGGTGAACGTAAATCGCACAAGAGCAGTGTTGGGCATCGGTCTGTTAATAAGCGTTAATCCGTTAATAAGCGTTAAGATTTTTCATTAACGTCAACGGACTGCCGTTAAGATTTTTTTGAACTAACGGATTAACGGATTTGCGTTAATAATTTTGTGAGTTAATGAAAAATTTATCGTTAACGTCAATGACAGTGTCAAGACCAACGGCGCAAAGAAAGAACAAAAATACAAGTCTGACAAGAAGTTACAACATTATGAATGTATTCGAATTTACCTAAATGCCTAAAATAATCTCTTGATTGTTTATAACGATGATCATGCAGATGTTACAATTTCTTAGTAATAAACTTTAATAATGAATTAAAATTGTGAACTTTATTGCTTGCGCGTGAGCATCGAACGCTTTGATTCACTTCTTTGCCAATCTTTCGTAACTTTCTGCTGCGCCTCCTAATGCTACTGAAACATTCTGAGAGAGGCCAAGTTTTAAATTCCCGCCTTTACTATGGAAACGTATATTTTTAGAACTTTGTTTAAACGCGTCTTGTTCCCCACCCCAATTTTAGTATAAATAGAAGCGAATTTTGTGCCCAGAGAGGCAACCGAAGTTCTAGATCTTTTGGTTCATAGGCGAATTGCCTATAAAATTGAAGAAGCGTTCCAAACCTTCCTTCATTTGCTAAAAACTAAGAGCGAATGCTCATTGGACTAGAGGTAGAAATTACCAAGAGCAAGAGACGAATTGTCGAAGAGCCAATAGCGTACTAGCAAAGAGCAGGGGCGTAATCAGCCAATAGAAAGAGGAGGAATATCCAAATAAACTGTTCGAACTGAACAACCAATGGAAAGTCGTATATGACAAAAGAAAATCCGTAAGAGGAAATTGAAACTCACCGGGCAAACTCGATCCATTGGAGGACGCTGCTTTAGGACTTAATCACCCCCCCCCCTCTCCCCCTAGCTGAACAGTGTCTTGCCGCTCGGGCACTGCGCGCTACCAGGGCAATCCGTGCTTACGTGAAAGCCCATAGCCTTGCCTCAGTAACACCGTATTTTAGTAGTTCATAACGAATCCAATAAGCTAATATAATAAAATTCTAGAATTACAGCCAAACCCCCCCCCCCCCTACAACAACTTGGTGATTGCGGTGGGATTTAGAGAATAATAAAAGTGCCCTACAATAATTCATTCATTCATTCGATAAGTTCTAGCGCTTCAGCCCCTATCCGGGGCTCTTACGCTACTAGTATATATTTTTGTTTTCCGAATTATTGGGATTACGGCGATGTAAGATTAGTTCGAAGTTTGTGAAAAATAAAAATAATCTATAAAACAATAGTACAGTAATATAAACAAATAGATAAATATAAAACGTATTTGGTGCAAAGTAAAACAAATATGACAGAGAATAAGAAAGCAGATATTCAGGATTTAAGAACAAATACTTAAATAGTAAGATTTAATTAATAGCAGTTAAGTGAGTGGGTGTTAATATTGTGGTAATAAAACAATTAAATATAAATATATCACAAAGGTGCAATGGCAACTGTCTGATTTAGGTCTGTCTGGACTAGTCTTTTTGACTTAAAGCAATTTTTAAGATATATGAAACAACCTTCCTATTCGTATTTTATTATTAACTAACTAGCTTTCAAGTTCCAAATAAATAAGTTACTTCGTTTACCGTATGCTTACTTTCAGTAGTATTATACATACAAGTTTTTACCATTATTATTATTTGTTATTTTTTAGCTTGTAAATCGCTTGGATGACCTCTGTGCTTCGCTAAAAAGATGGAAAAGCAAAAGCAGTGCATTATGAAGTCCGTTTTGGAAAAAAAGTGCAAGATTTATGGTATTTTCTGTGTTAACTTTAACGGATTAACGCTTATTATCGATTATCAGTTAATTTTCAGTTAACTTAACGAAATTAAGAGTTAAAAAGTTAAGATTTTTTTGTTTTAACGCTAACGCTTTTGCCATTAACGGAAGTTAAGATTTTCATTAACGGTGCCCAACACTGCACGAGAGGAATTTCTGAGATGTCGAGGCTGACTGAGGGATCGCAGAGATGACAGGGCTGAGAAGTCAGAAGCTACATGTAGTTTATTAAAAAAATTGACTCCACTCCTTGTTGGCTCCAACGGGGGGGGGCTCTGATTGCTAGTACTTTTCTCACAGACATACAACCTTTGCTAGAAATGTAGTTGACTTGCCTTGAGCCTTCTCTCCGCATACTTTGTGCTCTCCGTCAAGTAGAAGTCGCCGTAGCTGCCGTGAACAATAGCGGAGAAGTCTATCTTTTTATCGGCCAGCATCGCCAGGTCCATCGCAGCCGGTATCCGGTTTATGAAGCTGTAGCCAGGATCCAGATTGACGTCATTGTCTGACGAAAAATATTAAAATCATCAGGAACGGCTTAGTTCGTTAGTTGGCCTAGAAAAATATTTCTCAACATCCCGTTGAAAACGAGGGAACAAAAAGTTACTTTTGGATGGTTCATTTACCCCAGTTTAACTTTCGAAAAGCGAATTTAACGTTAATTAACCACATATACTTTGTAGATTTATTTTGATTAACAAATTCGTAAATTAACGTAACTATAATGTGTTGGTTTGTGATTGGTCTTAACTGGTCAATAAGCAGTTTTAAACCCCTCCTCTCCCGCCACGCCTTGTGTCGCTTTGCGTACGTTCTCTCTCTCCCTTGTCCGCGCTGGGTGGGGGTGCTTGGCTCTGCGTGCGTGTGGTGGTGGTTTGGTGGCGTGGGCTTTAGCCTCTCGGCCGTCGCCCTTTTTATTGGCGTCTCGCTCAGTTGACTCTGCGTTTTTTGGCTGCCTGCGTGAGCTCAAATTTTTTTAAAGTTTTATTTTTCTAATTTTCTTGCATCGCTGTTTGCATTCGTAATGCCAAATACATTTTTAATTCGAGCTGTTGCTTTTATGGAGTTGCTTCCGCGAATCGCCTTTTTCGTGCCAATGCTGCTCTGTATTCTTCTTTTGGGTTTAAGTAGCGTTTATTATTATAAAATTAAGTTAATTAACCTTCAAGCTGTTATTTGAATAGTTAATTAACCCCCATATTCAATCGAGATGTCACTTCATTTCCTTGTAGAGTTGGTCGCACTAGCACGAACTGGTTGAATTTTGAGCCACATTGATACGTCGTACTAATCGCATTGATTTATATACTCGTACTTACGTACACTTAATTGTTAATCGGTGAACTAATTTTGTTTAATTTAGGTATCTTGAAAATTACTGCTTACGAGACAAATGCTGGTTGGTTAAGTGAAATACTTACAAAAGTCTCCTTGTATCTTCAAAGCATCCATCTTGTGAAAGCCGCACTCCTTCCGCCTCGTGATGACAACGTAGCGACCCAGTACGCCTCCGACGGGGCACTGGAAGTACACAGTCCTGTCGCCGGTCACTGGTCTCTCCTGGATGCCGCACGAAGTCCAGTTGGAGAAAGCGGACTCGTTCAGCGAACTGTCCCATGTGCCAGAGACCCCGGACCAGAGGCACTCCAGCTGTCCAACTGATTGAAAAAATAGTTTTCGCACTTACATTAGTACGAGTAAATAGTCTTAATAAAATCCACATACTTGGTATATTAATGAATGAAAATCCTCAAGGCCTCATAGCACGTCGATTGCTGGGTGAGAATGCACCAATTGTGTCTCTTCGGTTTCAGTAAATAGTTCACCATGTGCTTGAACTGGGAAATAAGAGTTGTTGCTGAATTTCTGAAAGTGCCAATGCACCCTTATTGTGGCGACTAACATCTCTCTATGAACAGCAAATCCATAGCTTAGCCTTTAAAATGGCTTTGGTTTTCATTCATCATTCATCAGCCTATTATTGAAGTCACAATAATTTGTACATTTGTACAATTGTATATTGTATTGTATTGTACAATAATTGTACAATTACAATACATATACAATACATATTACAATACAATACATTACAACACAATACAATACAATACAATACATTACATTACATCACAATTACATTACAACACAATTGTATAATTGTATTGTACAATTGTACAATTGTACAATTGTATTGTAATATGTATTGTATTGTAATTTAATTGTAATGTAATGTATTGTATTGTATTGTATTGTATTTTATTGTATTCTATTGTAATATGTATTGTATATGTATTGTTTTACAATTGTATTTGTACATTTGTACAATTTGTACATCTAAAATTGGTACAATAATCGTACAATAATTGTACAATTACAATACATTAATATTCTGGCAATCAAATTGTACATTTGATTGTACAAATGTACAAATACAATTGTACGTCTTAATTGGTACCAAGCCTCGTTTATCTTATAATTGCATCATTCATATACGTCAAAAATTAAAAAATACAGCAGTCAGCGCACCGTTTGTTGTCTGGGCAATTATTAAACTAACAAAGGCCGGCGTTTTCAAATCGACCACCAGATAGTACAGGCTGTCGGCAGTGACATTTGCAAGATAGCCAGACGTGTTGAATTGACTGTTGTCTTTATAAGAATCCACTGTAAATGTGATCTTCACGTTGTTGTTCATGAAGATCTCTCCAATGCCCGCTTGAAGTCCCACACCAGTGTAGCCGCTCGATGTAGTCGTACCGGCTGTGGCTGCAAGTTATGAAAATTCTGGCACTTAAAGACAATTCAAAAACAGCTAGAACAGGGTGACTGTAAAGGTGACATTATTTAGTAATGATGCTTATGATTGCTGCAGTGGTGGGGATGATTACGCTCGGATAGTGATTCATATTGTTTCTGTAGCTAACGGCGGTGGAGGTGATTAAGATTGATTAATATAAGATACCAGGTACATATGATCGTGATGATGATTTTTGCGATAGCCAGATAATAATAGACATGATGATAGTGCTAACGTTGCAAGGGAAAATAGCTGCTAAAAAGATCGACACTTGAAGCAATTTTTGGCATACCACAATGGGGCACCTCGCAGTAGTCTGTGTTGATTCCGGAATAAATGCACTTGGAATATCCTGGAATTAAAAAAAATAATACAATCAATTCTGTAAAATGTATAATTTATTATATCTGTATGTAAGAGCAATTTGTTTGTTTAGGTCAAAAAAGTTTCTTTGTTGTAGGAGTCGTCTAAGCCTGAAAGTTAAAATCAGTGTACATAATCAGTAGGTTTGGCAATAGACATCTAAATCTGGTTTGCAAAGCCTTTCTAGGCGAGAGAAGACAATAATGCTGGTCGAAGGCTGGACCTCGAGATAATGGGTGGGGGCAGAGTGCTTGCAGGTACAGACTGAGGTGTACCCTTAAAAAGTAATTTAATACCCTTGACTACTATTATACGATAAAGTTGAAATAAAGCTGAATAAAGAAGAAAAGGGGATTAGATGCTACAGCTTCCTGAAAAACAGAATGGACGATCAAGGACGATCAATGCTACTGAGAAGAATAATTTCATCAACCGGAATTGCAGCTTCAAACTACTGTAATATGTGAGAAGAGACACTATCCAGAGCTCAGGGATATTATCTACAGCTCAGAAACATTATCCAGAGCTCAGGGACATTATCTGGAGCTCAGGGACATTATCCAGAGCGCAGAGACATTATCCAGAGCTTATAAACATTATCCAGAGCACAGAGACATTATCCTAAGCCCAGGGGATAATATCCAGAGCCCAATTACAATATCCAGAGGGATTAGAACCATTAAAATTGCTTGAATTCTTTCCGACTGTTTCTTTCTTTTGAAATTCAAACAAAAATAAGGGAACGTCTTTAACTTATTATTGTCCATTATAGCTCCTATTACCCTACAAAATAAAGCACCTATTACACATGCTGAAGTGAAATATCGCAGCTCACCCAACAGGTGGCGGCACTTGTTGCTGGGCACCGGCCAGCCTGTGGCATTGTCCACGCAGGGCAGGCCTGACCTGCTCAGGTCCAGATCGCCGTAGTAGTGATCGTACCACCTGCAGACTCGATGATCTTGAAGTTAATTTGCGACGTAGTAGTTAGTTCATGTGTTTGCTTCTGTTAAACCGACACCGCCTTTTACTGCCTTCAAGAGCGCTTGATTCTGCATTTTATACGCTTGTATTAAAACCGATGTCTATACGTCACTGATCTCGGCGCATGACGGACCTATACCATTTAACAGTACTCACAGAACTCCTACAGAGTTTGCAACTTGGGAAAGCTCTATACGATTTTCAGCTTATATCAGTATGCAATAAAAGGTCAGGGCAATATAATATCAGCTCAATCAACAGTTAGTCACTCACTGCCAGTGGAAAATGTGTTGTTCAAGATCGCGTACTCCGGTCTGGCGTAGCTGACGAAGCTTGAAGCGCTCAGGGTGGCGTTGAGACGGCCGGGGATGCCATGCATCAGCGGCTGCATCTCCTCCGGCCCTGAGTGTGTGGGTTCACGGGCTGCATGTAGACAGACATACAGTCAGACAGTCAGACAGACAGACAGACAGACAGACAGACAGACAGACAGACAGACAGACAGACAGACAGACAGACAGACAGACAGACACTAAGACAGACAGTCAGACAGACACAAATAGGACAGAAATATTTAAAGGTGCAGATGTATGGTACGCAACTCACGGAGGCAGATGTACTCGAGGCCTTGGCCTTGGTAAGTACCATAAGCGGTGTTGGGGTAGCCAGTAGCACTGCTCGGCCAGGTGTACTTGCAGGTACTTAGGGACGAGCAGGTGGGGCCCTGAAAAAGGGTTACATTTTTTGTTTCAGAATATTGCGGACAGTTTTCGGCAGGGCAGAGCAAAGTCTGGTGTTCAACTCACGCCGCAGAAAATGGTAGAGAACACTGGCAGGGAGCTCTGCACTTGGGCCATCAGGTACAGCTGCATGTCAGATCCGTAGCTGCTGAGGCTCGAGTAGACGCTGGTTGAGTCAATGAAGTCGAATTTAAACAGAGATCTAGCAAACGACGGTTGGCAGTAGCCTGAAATTGAGGGAAGAAAGAGAGATGGTTTCGCCAAACAGGTGGCACACCATCCTACCAGATGGCACAATATCCTACCAGATGGCACACCATCCTACCAGACGGGACACCATCCTACCAGACGGGACACCATCCTACCAGACGGGACACCATCCTACCATACGGGACACCATCCTACCAGACGGGACATACCACCAGCTGAGAAACGATCCAGCATCAAACAGGTCTTCACCGTTGGCGGCACCAGAATTCACCTGGCACACGCTTGGTCGGTAATTATTGCAATTCTCCGGCAGGAGTTTGCCCCGCTTGGTGGAGTAGACGGCACAGTCGTAGCCGACCGCGTCCCCGCCGGTGAAGACAAAATAGAACAGGTCGTCAGGCACCCGGTTGCCGAGGTTGTCGTAAAACCCTGAGCCGAGGCTGGCGTTGCGCCTGGCGTCGACATATATGAAGCTGTCGTACCACTCCACCTGGTCGAACAGGCTGAGGTCGTGCCGGGTCTTCGGCGCGTACAGCTTGCCGGGCTCTCCAGCTAGAGACGATCTGGCGCTGGCGCAGTTGAGCACCGCGTTTGAGTGGCGCCTGCTCGCATGGTCCAGCCACAGGCACTTGTCAAAGTGCTGCATCAGGCCCGTGGGACATTCTGGCTCGGCATTGGAGGGAATTAATAAGTTATTTGCGGCACTAAAAATACTTCCGTGACTTGACATATATTGCAGTCAGCTTCGGACAGACATGCAGAAGCAATAATATATCAAAATAAAGAAATTTTATCTGAAGACCTAACTTCGCTTTACGTCAGCATACATCGGCTTAATGAAACAAATTACGCTCGTAGTTTTCCAGCACTGAACCGGTAATTTTCTACTTTCGAAGATCCATGAAGCCAGTGTGGTGTGTTTAGTTCGGGCGGTTTCAGAAGTTTAACAACTTTGATTTATTTGCCTGTTTGAAGTTATGGAAATCGAACCTATTGACTTTGTAACTTTTTTCCAACCACTGCAGATTTACGAAAATAGCCTTGGTTTAACGAGGAGCTATAGTTGATTTTCTGTTTCTGTCTACACAGTGAGAAGTGGGCAGCGCTTTGAGGTGTCTTTTGAAGGGCCTCCAGCGCCTTCTTGGACTCAACGGCAGAGATATAAAACATGTGCCTGGACATCAAGGCAGTATCCATGGCCGGCCCTCTAAGGTCATGACTGCTTCGCTAGGCATCGCTATACCTCCGGGAAAATCCGAGGAATGCCCATTCGGCCTCTCTGTTGTTCACCTGTGAATGTCTCGCCTTTACTCAGGACAGGCTAGTTCGGCCCAATCCCGGACCTCTCCGACGTTTTCAGACCTGAAAATTCTGCCAGCTCATCCGCTACCTAAGGGCTACCGGGCGAGCGACCATCCACCTCCTGGACTCTCCGGAGAGGGAGACCGCGCTGGGGACACCACGGCACCAAAGGATCTCCCTGCGCGTATCCGGATGCCGTGAGCCCCCTGCAGTTGAGTCAAGCTACATCGAGTAAAACCTGTTCCAAATTGCAGTACAGTAGGATAACTCTAATCAGAGACGCGTTCGATTATCGCTAAGCAATGGATAAGCAGCTCGTACTGATTCTAGCTTGCCTGAGTGGGGCGGGCTGACAGCAAAATAGCGAGCCACTTACTGTAGGCCGAAGCACCGGGCCAAGTGAGGAGCAGAATGCAGGCGCTCAGCCCGATGAGGTACATTGTCTCGCAGTTTAATTTACTTCGATCCTTTCAACAGAAGACGAATAGAAAGTATGGCTATTACAGGTGTGATGTGCCTGCAATGGCGTATCCTCCTTGCCCCTCAGCCCTCTCAATTTAACGACAATTTAAGCGAGTCTGATCCGGAAATTTCCACCCTTATCCACCCGCCCCGTTGCCATGCCAACCCAATAATATTGAATCAGATGGGGAAATTCATCGCAGGCCACTTTGGGTAGGGAGGGGCTCTACGGGTTTGGGGGAGCAGAACTTCTGTCATTGTTTGGATGTCTCTGTGGTTATTTTATTGTTTATTGCTTGCGCTGTGCTGCACTTTCTGCCCACGTTTCAGACGGCGACTATCTAACAGTTATGCTCGTGTCTAACTGTTATACCCGTGTCTAACAGGTTGGTGTCTATCTAACAGTTATACCCGTGTCTAACAGGTAGGTATCGAACTATCAGTTATACACATGTCCAACAGGTTGGAGTCTATCTAACAGTTATGCTCGTGTCTAACAGTTATACCCGTGTCTAACAGGTTGGTGTCTATCTAACAGTTATGCTCGTGTCTAACAGTTATATCCATGTCTAACAGGTAGGTGTTGAACTATCAGTTATACACATGTCTAACAGGTTGGTGTCTAGCTCGTATCTAACAGTTATGCTCGTGTCTAACAGTTATATCAATGTCTAACAGGTATGTGTTGAACTATCAGTTATACACATGTCTAACAGGTTGGTGTCTATCTAACAGTTATACCCGCGTCTAACAGGTTGGTGTCAATCTAACACATTCACTTGTCTCAATCAGGTTGGCATGTATCTATCAGACATTTCTGCGTGTAACAGGTGGACGCCTATCTAACTGGCATACTTGTACGCTGCTTGACAGGTTAGCACCAGTCTAACAAACACAAAAATGTCTAACAGGTTTGGCACTTATGTAACAAATGCCGCGCATCTAAGAGGTGGACGGTTAGGTGTCCAAAAAAATATTCTATCAAAATTTTGTCCTAGCACCACCCCAGCCTTCCATCCTTACAAAGTGTCCAATAGTCAAGCGACAAATAATCTTAATTCAAGGGTTAATCCCTGGATTAGTCTGAGGGAAAACATTTCCAACTCTAGTGGGATAACAGTTGACAAAAGTGAGCTGGAGACAATGAAAGAGAGCCCCTTGAAGCCTGTAAAAAAATTCATTGCTTTTAATGGATGGCAGCTTCAGCAGGGGGCGGGGGCAGTGAGGAAGCCGCGGTCGGGCTTCACCATGCCCGCAGCTGTTGATGCTGCAGGGGAGGTAAGCTATCAGGCTGGCTGCAAGGGGAGTCACGAGGGCAGCAGGTGCCGCCATATTAGGTGGGGGAGGGGGGCATGTTGCATCCACAGCAGACCTCCTGGCCCACTCTATGGCGATGGCTCTGAGACTCTGAGACTGTTGTCCATCCTATCCAGCGCATGACTATAGGATAGTACGGAAGGCCTTCACCTCTGGGGTAAGTGTCTATCGAAGTGCATTTTGAGTTCACAATAACATCCAAATATAGACCGGCCCAGTCTCTTAGCCAAAATGCCCTTATAATCCCTGCTAGCGCTATTGTTTCCTATAAGCGGCTGGAGTGCCCCTGAACTTAAGTTTATTGTTGATTTCATGTCGAGACATGAAATTTAGACCCGAGATAAACAAATAAAATTCATAAATGCCTTAGTATTGACCAAGCATTCATGTACCAGGCTTTGTTTTAAATATAATTAGTTGCCTAATTAGTGAATTAAATGCGTTATTTTCTGATTAACCAAGCTAAGAAACTCGACTCAATACTCGACTCATAAGAACAATGAGAAAAAGCAGCGAATTGCATACATTGTTATGAGCATACTAGCTCAGAGGTAACACAGTATTGCGTATTCGATCTGCTGACAATATATATAAGCTTCTTTATCTATACTATTAATTCTAAACTTTCCATTTAGTATATGGTTCACAGTGACACTCAAATGACTGAAGCATGGATGAAGGAATACATGGATTGTTCATCTGAAATAATCTATGAATTTGGCTCCTCGAAATTTACCCCCGTATGAATTTCTATTGGTGGATTCCCCGTAGGATTTGACTTGCTATTGAGTCCAGTCTGTCAGATGCATCTTTGGATTTACAGCTGCTACGTAGTCATTCTTGCAAGTAAGAGACAAATCGTGCGGGGGATTTTTTTTGCTAAATTGACCATAGATTTATTTCAGATGAGCAATCCATAGTATAAGGATTGCTCGCATGCCAAACATCTCATTCGTCATGCCGCTCGCATTTCGTCAACGTTCTGGAAAAAGTGCAAGAATGTCATTCCTGCATGGAAAATCAGCCGACAATGTATCCCCCACTTGCCCCGGGCGAACGTCAATGGTCTCAGTGTAAATTTCATTTATTTGCATCGGTGCAAATAAACGGTTTATTTCACTCGCCCAAAGACAATATTAAAACGCTGTTTGTAACTGCTCACTTGGCTACATAGAGAGAATTGTCTGAAACATTCACCGCATGTCTGAATCTGCAGAATATTGTATAGAAATTCTGCTATAGACCATAGACATCAAATAATTTTTAAAAATTGTCTTAACGTTCTTAAAATATATTCTTTAAAAAATGCTTTCGTACCACGCTTATTGACCTGGGCTTCGCCTATTGCCTTAGCACTGGTATAAATGGGGAATATATACCAATTACCCCCACGGGCCCCGTACTACCGCTATTGGCTGATGAACTCCTTGCTATTCCTTCATCCAGGACTCAACAAATACGACTCTAGCTTCGCAATACGACTCATGTTAAGAATATATACCGGTATAGTTTCTTTTCTTAAAAGAATACAAAGTGCTACAAGCCGCTGGCGGAAAATTAAATACTTCTAATCCCAATCGGCCTACATCTTAATTTTCATTTTCTTCTACAAACGTAACAAAGAGGATGTGCATGCCTAATTTTATTAGAGGAGTTTGTTGCCGTCTATGTATTAAGCGTGACTAAACGTATTTTACTCATGTGATAAATAGGCAATTAGATAATAGCATGCACGGTGAGCAATTATTTAGGCCCTAGACAAACCTACTTGGAGCGTTTGGAGATTTTAAAGCTATTAATCCTAATCGCCTATCGCCGGTCGGCGAGTCCTACCAGTCTTTCTCCAATAGCCGCAGGTACAGTACAAGAAAATAAAGAACACGAAGGAACACAAACCGAAAGATTTAGAGAGTGATAATCCTATGTGATACAACTGATAATTGGCTAGACGATTTAATTTGATTACTTCAAGTTACAAGATTCAAGCAATTCGCGGCGCAGATAATTAGACTGATGATAACGAATAGTAACGATTAATAATAATGATTATATTACGCACTGACAAGCGGATCTCAGCTTGAAGAAGAAGAAGGAGGCACCGAACACAGGACCACGGAGAAGACTCCTAACCCCTGGCCTAAGCCAGAACCTACACTCAAACGAGAGCCCTGCCGAATCGACCGTTCAACGGAGTACCGACTAAGTTCTATCGGCACTGCCCTTCAGTGTAACACTGAGGCCCTCGGGGTCGAGGCCGCGTACTTGATCAGATCCGACAGTCTCTATCTAACCGCGCTTGATAGCGACGACTTCAGACAAGGATGCCGAATCGTTCCGCTATAAGACTAAAGCGGTTGGGCGGGGAACAAAACACGGACCGGGGTGATGAATTCAGGCGCCTCAACGCGCAAACCAAGGGGAAACAGCTAGGCCACCGGCCGGGAAGCAAGACAAGACAAAACCGGGGAAAGAGAGGAGAGAAATGAGATCCGATTGCCAAATACACTTTCATATATAGTCAGAGTCACAACCCCTCAAAACCCCCTCAAGCCGGGTGGTGGTCGTCTGGCCGGCCGCTTGCTTAAGCCGAATTGCACCGTGCCCGCGGCGCCGGGTAGAATTGAAACTTGCCGCGTGCCAGGGTCCAGGCCGGTTCTGATTGGCTGACCGCACAAAGCTGGGGTTCGCAGACAAAACTCAACCCTCTGCTGAGTCACAAAATTGGCGTCTGACTTCTAGCCTGTTTACGCAAAATAAGCTCTAACTAACAAGAAAAAGTACACCAAAAACGTATGACTAAACTAAAGCAAAATAACAATTCAATAACAATATAGAAACTAATACAGTCAATTTACAACAAAATACACGCAAAGATGCTCACACTACACTCAGGTCAGCGGAGTGGTTTGCTGCGGATTGACTACAGTAGGACCACTGTAGTAACAAGTCGTAAAACTTGAATTGATCGTATAATTTTTTGATTTGATGGGTTCGGCCTTTTTAAGCCTGTAGCTTCGGGCCTCAGAACTCAGAAATGAATCACTTAAAGCTCTGGCCTCTCACTCCTGTCAGATGGTCAGCCCCGTGGTAGCAAGATTGTGGGCGAGCAGCAAAGGTCCTATAGCTAAGAGAAGACAGCGAGAGACAAGTAGGAAGAATTCGAAAGGTAGAGATTAGCTAATCCACAGATTAACCAACCCGCTGCCACCAGTCCGTGCGCCCCGGCTCACCAAACCGGAGCTATCGAAATCGGACTTCCGACTAGAGGGGCACTGCACTTACCTGCCATTTAGTGTCCTTTAGCTGTCTATCTCGAAGTCATAGCCGAATAGAAGGGACGCTGCTGGGACTAAGATCGCATTGGCCATGCAGGGACAGAGAGGACTTTTGCAGGGGGTTCTTGCGCTGGCGAGCCTTTATACACTACTAAATGTACTATTTCATTACCGAATTCCCAGAAGTACATGTACAAGTACACGTAACTGCACACCTTTGGCACTAAATGTGTTAATGCGTCGACATATAGCGATGATGTAGGTGTATTGTCGCCTTTGGAGATCTTTAGACTAACATTTTACTCGGTTTCGCCGCTTAGCACGAGACTGCACGAGAGTACCAGTCTGGCACTTAGTTTGCATGCTCATCATGATTGCTGAGATCGACTGACTGGGAACTGTGCCGCTTCCGGTCCACTGCGACCTCTACCCCTAGATTTCGCCGCTCATCTCAGCTGGCATTGCGAAAAAGAAAGAAAACACTAAGCCTTTAACTTCCAGATTTAACTTTCTCACTTATCCGCAATCCCAAACGCCTTAGATTGAGTTAGAGCGAATGGTTACTTTTAGTATTAAATGAAACTTCTGCCTTGAGTTTGGCACACAAAAAGCAAGAATGCAAAAGTGCAAATCCTATCAGACTACCTAGGAAGGGGTCAGACAAAGGGCGCACCCAGTTAAGCAGGTCAAGAAAGCCTCTCACCCAACCAATCAGAGGACCTATCTGCCGGTAGCCAAGGATTCCAGAGACCGAAGCGCTCGGACGGGATGCTGATGCTGATCCTAACTGACGAGTGCCGCCGTTACTGTTCACTTGAGTTGCTGTTGCTGATCTTAGGGCGCAGGCCGTGGGGAAGGGGGATCACGAGTGACCTCGGCCGAAGGACGAGCGTTGGAGAGAGCTCCGCCCCAAAAAGTCCAAGATTGCCAGGGACCAAAAAGCGGGTAGCTCCCAAAAAGGAGACCTGTCGAGCGCGGGCCGACATGCCGCCTTTTATAGATCTCACGCGGCCGGTTTGTTATAACGAGCGCCGAATTTCCTATTGGATGAGAGCCTTTATTAAAATCGGCGCCGAATTTTCTGATTGGTCGAGCCGGGGACAGTCAGGTCGACTCTGATTGGCTGAGCTCAAGACCCCAAAACCCACCCCACCAGGTGGCCTTTGGACTCCAGGGAAGTTGACAGGCGCGGTCATAAATCATGAGACAAACCGAATAAAAGTCACTTGTCTAGACATCCTGGCGCCGAAAGTGACTGCAAAAGCCCATAAATCAAAGGAGAAGGTAATAGAGCGAGTGGGGAGGAAGCTGAAAAGACCTTTGAGCCAGACAGGCTGGAGCCAAAAGTGACAGCTAGACCGTCATAAGTCACCAAAAATAGAGAAAAAGTCACAAATTAGGGGGTCAGAATGAGATTAAAAACAATTCCTCCCAGACTTAGTGTCACCTTTCTAGACTGTTAGAGGTCAAACCACCTCAGACCCGGATAACCTGACCTTCAGAGATGCACAAACAACCCAAAATTAGAATCCTAAGGGAAGTCTCTGAGTATCTAACATAATTAATAGTAATGTCATAAATTAGTATAGAACTCAGCCTAGATGAGAGAATAGAGAGAAAATCCTAAGCTAGCCTACTGACAGTAGGGGAAAAAGCGCATCGAAGCAAAATGTGTGGTTTTAAGATTGAAAAAAGATGCGTCCTTATCAGATTGCAGAAAAAATTAAAAAGTTATTTGCAGGAAAAAATTCACTGCAGACTCAGAGATGGGTATATCTCTCACCCCGCTTGTAATGATATTTCGTAAGTTCGTTCCTTCCTTATCGATTTGATACCCCAGACTGTACAGTCGTTTATAATATATACATACATGTTAGAGTTTTTGTGTGTTCATTGATCAACAGCAACAACAAAAATTCGTCTATTTTTATATATTTGATATCATTGATAAAATACGTCGTATACCCTGACGTCGGCTTTTATGGGTTGAAACGAATTGATTTTCGCAATCAATGTTGATTTTAAGCTTCATTTAAAATTACTTTCTGATAAAAAAAATCAACCAGCCTGTATTATCGTGCTTTGTTAATTCGGCTGCAAGAGTATTTATTTAAACGCGTCAAATTGACCAGAAATCATAGAAATAGGTAGCTTGAAGGGTCAGTGGTCAACGTCTTTATATTGTAGCTTTTTTATACAAACCTCATTCTGTAACTCATTCACATAACAACCTTTATGGCTGGAAGAAGTAAGTAGCTACTCTTCAATGCTAAAAACTATTACCTATTCAAATCAAGATAAATAAGTAGGTAGGACTAGATTTTAGTTTAAGTGCGACGTGCGAGTAGACGTAGACCAAACCCTAAACTTAATTGTTAGCTGTACAATTTTATTTCTATAAGATAAAAAGTGTACAAGCTTGCCATAAAACAGCAGTAAATTTTAGAAGTCTATTGCTTTCCAATGTTAAGAAATGCATAACATAGAAAAGAATCTTTTTCTTAATCAAAGAAACATTATTGGTGTTTTATTTACACTAGTTTTTATCATATTTTAGTATCACTATCATTATGCTATTACGTACTAGACCGATCATAGCTTAGGAAATGGGGAATTGGTTATGAAACTGAGAAAACATATTATGAGATATATTTAGCATTAATACTTTTAATTCAGGAGTAGAATAGCAGGAGAGAAAGGAATACATTGAAAACCAAGAATTTCAACTAAAAATTATAGCAAAATACAATAATACAATAAAAATAACAATAGAATAAAATACATAAAAGTAATAATGCAATTTTTGCTTGCAACTCTAGTAGTATTAGCTATGATTTAATGTTAGTATATTCAAAATATAAAACTACCTAATTATTAGCATTTAATAATTGCCTAGCCCTGAATAATATTTTCTCCAAAATTTTGTTTTATTTAAATATAAATTTTAACCATTTGACCATTGACAATTTTAGACATCAGTAATGCCAGTTCATCAGAAATCTTGGACGACTCTGAGCTATTGTTAGACATACAAGATGATGACAAAAAGCAGCTATTGAAGTTTTTGTATTGTCACAAATGCTCTGACCTGGCTACAGATGCTGTAGACACATTGTGCTGTCATGTACTTTTATGCCAGGCTTGCTTGGATCTATTGGAGAAGGTATATTGGAGTCTACTTTTTTACTTGACCATTTTAATTTCTATCTAAATTCAAGTCCTACAGAAATTAAAGTAGAACTTTTACTACCTACATGTAATATAAAAAATATAGTTTATTATAATTAGATCCTAGTAACCAAGAGGCTGTTAGAAACACATAGGCTCCTAGCAACTAAGAAATGTACAACTGGCCCCTAGCAACTAAGAAATGTACAGCTGGCCCCTAGCAACCAAGAAATATGCAACAGTCCCCTAGCAACCAAAAAATGTACAGCAGCCCCCCAGCAACCTAAGAAATGTACAGCAGCCCCCTAGCAACCAAGAAATGTACAACCACCCTAGCAACCAAGAAATGTACAACAGCCCCCTAGCAACCAGTAAACTCGCACAGCAACTGGTCATCACCCGGCAGGTGTGCCCAGACTGCGGCCGCAGCTGCAGCGGCTCGCCCAACCACCTCGCCAGGCGGCTCATTGGCTGTCAGCCGTGGCGCTGTCGTCACTGTGGCGCCGAGGGCAGCCGGTCGGACGAGGCAGACCACCGGCGCCTCTGCCCGGCGCAGCCGCGCCAATGCCCGGCGCCAGGCTGTCAATTTGCCGGAGCGCCGGACGAATTTTTGGCGCACCTAACGGAGCGCCACGCGGCGCAGTTGTTGCGCAAATCGGCGCTACTATTTAGCGCCCGGGCGGCGCCTGAGAGGCAGGGCACCGTTCAGCCGGTGTCTTCACGGAGACTTCGAATGCCCGGACTCATGTTCTCTGCTGCCGGACTGTCCCGCGATCCGTCCAGGTGGGTGAGAGATGGGTGAGATGGGTGAGAAATGGGTGAGATATGAGTGAGATGAGTAGGAGATGAGTGAGATGGGTGAGAGATGAGAGAGATGAGTAGGAGATGAGTGAGATAGGTAAGAGATGAGAGAGATGGGTGAGATATGAGTGAGATGGGTGAGAGATGGGTGAAATGGGTAAGAGATGAGTGAAATGGGTGAGAGATGAGTGAGATGGGTACGAGATGAGTGAGATGGGTAAGAGATGAGTGATATGGGTCAGAGATGAGTGAAATGGGTCAGAGATCAGTGAGATGGGTCAGAGATGAGTGAGATGGGTCAGAGGATTGAGAGAGATGGCTGAGTTGCCATTTTAACTACTGTTTATCAGTAGTAAGTTTGGGATCACTTCGGCAAACTCATTCCGAGTGTTGGATTACCTAAATGATTTTCCTTTGAACAAGCAGTTAGGCTTTCTTATGCCACTGTATCATGCGGTGTTGTCTAGTTTGAAGGCTTTGTAACTTTATTGACGGACAATTGTAAAAAACACAAACAAGAACCCCAAAGCACTGAATTGACAGTTTTTTTTAATTCTGATTTTTAGAAGTTCTTTGAATACAAATAACTTTAGATAGATCAGAGTCATTATTAAACGAAGCTGCTATTTAAAAAGTCAAGCAAGACGAATAGCAACGCATTAATGTAAATTCATGCCTGATGTCTGATTTCATAAAAGTATTTAAGGCTTCAAACTTTAGTCTTTACAAAAAAGCATTAGTGAGCTTGTTGAGTAGTGTCAGTAACCAGCTCTGACACCAAGCACACCTGACATACCCAAGCACACCTGACATACCCAAGCACACCTGACATACCCAAGCACACCTGACATACCCAAGCACACCTGACATACCCAAGCACACCTGACATACCCAAGTACACCTGACATACGTAAACACACCTGACATACCTAAGCACACCTGACATAAGTAAACACACCTGACATACTTAAACACACCTGACTTACCCAAGCACACCTGACATACGTAAACACAGCTGACATACGCAAGCACACCTGACATACTTAAACACACCTGACATACGTAAACACACCTGACATACGTAAACACACCTGACATACTTAAACACATCTGACATACCCAAGCACACCTGACATACGTAAACACACCTGACATACTTAAACACACCTGACATACGTAAACACACCTGACATACCTAAGCACACCTGACATAAGTAAACACACCTGACATACTTAAACACACCTGACTTACCCAAGCACACCTGACATACGTAAACACAGCTGACATACGCAAGCACACCTGACATACTTAAACACACCTGACATACGTAAACACACCTGACATACGTAAACACACCTGACATACTTAAACACACCTGACATACCCAAGCACACCTGACATACGTAAACACACCTGACATACTTAAACACACCTGACATACTTAAACACACCTGACATACCCAAGCACACCTGACATACGTAAACACACCTGACATACTTAAACACACCTGACATACCCAAGCACACCTGACATACCCAAGCACACCTGACATACCCAAGCACACCTGACATACCCAAGCACACCTGACATACGTAAACACACCTGACATACCTAAGCACACCTGACATACGTAAACACACCTGACATACCCAAGCACACCTGACATACGTAAACACACCTGACATACCCAAGCACACCTGACATACCCAAGCACACCTGACATACCCAAGCACACCTGACATACCCAAGCACACCTGACATACCCAAGCACACCTGACATACCCAAGCACACCTGACATACCCAAGCACACCTGACATACCCAAGCACACCTGACAGACCATCTCAAAGTTGCTGTTTCAGCTTCCCAAAACCGCGATCCCTCAGACGGCCGACCAGTCACACTGGCAAGAACTATTGCGTCAGACCGCTGAACGGCCCAGCCTGCGACTGCTGCGACGGCATCTGCGGCCCCAACAACGGCTGCAACTGCTGCGACTGCATGCGCGCCGACCTGGCGACCTTCGGCCTGCGACCCGGCGAGCACGCGCTCATCAACCGCGAAGGCGTCATCGCTCGGGTCGGCCAAGAGACCGGCCGGTTCTACTGCGGCCGGCCCAACATGGCGCACGACCCCGCCACTGACGGCTTCTGCGGCCCCAACAACGGCAACAACTGCCACGCCTGCCACCAGCTGGACAGGCAGGCCCAGGGCCGCTACGCCGACATTGTCAGGGAGTGGGCTTGAGGGACTGGAACACCCACTGAGCACACTAAACTCGACTGACTGCTTCTGATTGATTCTCTTATTGATTGATTTATAGGCTCCATTCAGACTTCACGTCTCTAATCCTCTCCCTATCATCTCCCCATCATCTCCCCATCACCTCCCCATCACCTCTCCATCACATCCCTATCATCTCTCCATCACCCCATAACCTCTCCATCACCTCCTCATCACCTCCCCATCACTTCCCCATCACTTCCCCACGCTCTCTCCATCAGCTCCCATATTCTCCCATCATCTACTCATCATCTTCCATCATCTGATCATTGTCTCCCCATTATCTCCCCACCCTCTCCCAGTCTTCTCCTCAGCATCATATTGCCACAGCCACGAATCCTTTCTTACTACCTCGCATATTTCAGTCGCTCTCCTTTACCTACCAATTTTGATTCGCTGCTGTCTGGGTAGCAGTTTGAATTTCTCTGTGAAATACTTGATCACTCAACTTTTGTAACTGAATTCTTTAAATACAATTTTATAAATTTATTCTAAACCCTATCAGGTACTGGCGTCAATAAATTGTTAATCAGCTCATTTCTATGAAAGAGTTTTTTTAATTAAGAAACCTGTATAAGGTCAAATAGGGTCAGACCATGGATTTGTGTATTTGTAGATCTATGCTGATGTGATACGGATGTTCTGCAGATCTTCTCGACTCAAGCTCGACTCAGCCAGCCGTGTGACAGGTAGAAATTATCTCTTAGCTTAGCTCAGCAAAGCTGCACACACACACACACACACACACACACACACCCGAGATAGACTCTCGATCGGCCTTTTCTTATATATAAATATTGGGGGCCGTTTGTCTTCCGCCACGGCTCCATCCGGCAGCAGACTTGGGCCTGCCTGTTGGTCTGCGTGGTGCCAAGATAATGAGAGCTGCCACCAGCCAGGAGTTGAATGGCTTGGGTATACTGGGCATTGGCAGTGTGGAGAGGGGGGGGGCGCTTGAGGGCCCCAAATTCAATTTCCTGAGCCAGGGGAGCAGCGGCAGGCGATTCAGTATTCATTTATAAGCCGCTTTGGAGGCCTCTTGAACTGGCGATCAATGCCCGCGCTTATTCAATTCAATCCGCCAGATATTGTTGAATAGCCCTGTCAGGCCTTTCGTTTACCTGAGCTGTTGCCATAGTAACTCCAATTATAATTCCTTGGGCTCGGCCTTGCAGTCGTTGGCGTCAGTCTGGGTCCGTTTATGGCGGCGCGGCTCAATCGACCCGAGAGTATCGGCTGCTGTCGGCTTCTTTGTTGATCTGACTGACGTCTGCCGCCTCTTTGGCTAGTTCTGTCCTCTTTCGAAGTTTGAGAGGCTTGATGTCGACTTTACTCTGCTTTTCAGCTCCAATTTCTTGACGTCTTTTTTATCGGGGAGGAGAGCTCAACTTTGAGTTCTAACCTCTGGAAGTTTTTCGTTTTTTAGTTTGAAAATTCTTAACGGCTAATTCGGGTAAAAATGGGTGATCGCGGGAGGGCTGCGGCTACCCTGTCCATTCCGCTGCCTGCTGAGCACATGCACTCAGAAACATTGAAAAGTCGCCACTCTGCGCCAGTGAGCAATTTCTCTTTGACTTTTCTGAACTAAAAGATACGAGAAAACTGATCGGGGTAGCTTTTATCAGTTCAACCCTGGAACACCGCACCCCGCCCAAATTCATTCCTCAACCCAAGTAGCCAAGTTGCGTCACTTGCAAAGATTGAGAGACTTTACCTGCACTCTCAATAGTGGCGACCACAGACGGAATCTGCTGTGATGGCGACTTTTCGATGTTGCTGAGTGTATGTAGCAGGCCTCATACACACTCTCGCAGAGTGTACAGCGGTGCTGACTTTCTAATCGTCTGGCATGTACAGTCTCTGTGCCTTGGGGGAATACTAGGAAAACATTTTGCACACCTCCCGCGGTTCGTCATTCTGAGGCTCAGAAGAGTATGCTCATAAAAGGCAACTTTGAGAATTCATAAATACATGCTTTGGAATCAGCTGCATTAATTTAAATTGTGGATGTCTGCACTTCTGAATCATTCATGGCCGCTCCATCGCTGGCCTGAGCGGCGCTTCCAATAAAAATTCAATGGCCATTTGACACCATTGAGAAGCCGAGAGGCTGCGGCCTGCCTCATTGGTCGATCGGGCTGCGGACCCGTTCTTACTAAAATGGGAGTCAGCCGACTTGAGTTCATCGCTTTCCCAGCCCATCCCAGATAATAGCTGAGCAATCCACCCATCGGGAGCTTTTGTGGCAACATAACTTTAGCTATCATAGCACCCGTGTAGGTATAAATCGAATTCCAAGTGTCTATTTATTTGTTTCGGACAATGCATCGCCCAGATCTACTGCTCTTCACTGTGACTGTTGTCGGTAAGTTGATCATCTTCATCCATGCAGTCTTGCCGCTAGAATTTGTGTCCGCACTAAGCAGAGTCTGAATTCTTCGCCTCAATCAGCCATCTGCCTCATCGGGGGCGGCGGTTGCTCCAGGTGGCATTCGGACGACGAGGACTCGAACCACGGAGCTCAGAATCCGGCGACCGGCTCTGAACGAGTTCGCCAGACGACTCTGCCGCGCATTGGGCGCGAGCCGCTCACCGCTGATGAAGTGGAGATGCTGGACGGGCTGGACAAGCGGGCGATGCGGCTGATGCGCCTCGGCCGCAAGCGGAACGCCTGGGCTGGCGAGGCCGACAAGCGGGCGATGAAGCTCCTGCGGCTTGGCAAGAAGTCCAGCGGCGGCTTCTACCGGCCCAGCTTCCGCTACGGGAAATAAGCGGCGTTTTTTCCTTGAACTCCCGGCACAGTTGGGCAACCCTTGAATGGCTAAATGACTAGCTGCAGTCACTCCCCATCCCGCTGTCCCGCAGGCTGATTAAGAGCTACCTAAAACCGTAAAAATACACAAACAGGCGGCGCGCAGACGGATTTCTTCTACAGCTTGAGACCTGCGCATCGCCCAATGTTTAACCAGCAGGCGGAGTTTTATTCATTGGGTTTCAATGTTTAAATCAATTGTACTTTTCGGGAAGCTGCCTATGCTGACAGGAATGAATAAAATGTTGCAGGTTAATTTAATTCAACGCTTCTACACATTTACTACGGGCTTGTAGTAAATTCGGGCAGAAGTTTCCAGGTCATTAGAGTTTCCTAGAAAGCAAACTTCTGATTGCCATTACGCGGAATGACTAATGAGTGTATTGCCATAGCTAAGTGCTCGTAAAGAGCTTAGATTCTATACATACAGTATGTACATTTGTATATATATAGACATCAATATTCAGCAACATTTAAAACTGCCACCCCAGAGCATTGGCATAGAGCGACTGACTTCAGCTCACGGCACTGCAAATGACGCGAAATTTTTTAAACTCTCGTTTGTTCAGGCGCACCAGATCTGGGGTGGTAGCTTTTAATGTTGCTGAGCATAAATGCATATATTTTCCTTAGTTGCAGCAGTGGCTGCTGGGATGCATTTTTATAACATCTGAGAAAACAGTAAAAAACGCTCAGGTCACCAGCTTTCAGAGTCTGCGGCTGTAATACTGTTGCTGCACAAGTCACTGGCAAGATGTACCTGGTACTCATATGTGCAGTCAGCAACATTGATTACGATGGTGGTGATTGCGTGTTGTATGCGTAAGTTTGAGTTGTGCAACTTGCAAGGAAGGTTGGAGAGAAGTTGATTACTAGCGCACAAGGACCACTAGGAACTCTTCGTTGCGTCCTCCTACGAGTAATCTAGTAGTCCTTGCTGGCGCAAAGGGTGGCGACTTTTCAATGCTGCTGAGTATATGGGAACTTCTAAAACTTCGGTCACTGGAGCCTGCCATTTGACTTGCCTGCCATTTGACTTGCCTGCCATTTAGCACCAGGGGCTTTAGCACCAGGGGCTTTAGCACCAGGGGCGCCAGCACCAGGGGCTTTAGCACCAGGGGCGCCAGCACCAGGGGCGTCAGCACCAGGGGCGCCAGCCATAGTCGAATGGCCACTTTGAAATCAAATATTCTCCATGTACTGAACAATGACCACGCACAATAGTCCCTGTCGAACTGCCCTCCCTGTCAAACCTTACTTTTTGCACTCGTGACGGAGATCGGCCAACGGTGCAGAATCTCCTAGGGGACAACAGAATCTGGTTTAGGATCTCCAGATAGGGAGACCTGACCATGCCACGGAGATCCCACAACGGTTACGGATCTCCTATCGCGGAGACCCATAACCGCTTGTAAGTCTCCGAAGGAGATCTTACACCCTTTAAGGTCTCCGGTCGGAGATCCCAGCCCGTTTGTAAGTCTCCGAAGGAGATCTTACACCCTTTAAGGTCTCCGGTCGGAGATCCCAGCCCGTTTGTAAGTCTCCGAAGGAGATCTTACACCCTTTAAGGTCTCCGGTCGGAGATCCCAGCCCGTTTGCAGTCTCCGGATCGGCGACCCAAAACAGGCCGGAGCCCTGGAGATTCTAAACCGTAACACCGGGGGCGCCAGCAAATCTAAGTCTCCAATACGGACTTCATATGTCTTTCAAAGCAATACAAAGCACAAACTTAGTCAAATTAAAAAAATACGCGCCCTACTACGAGCGTATTTTTAAAGAAGGAGCAAATATACTCTCTTCTGAATGTCTTGCAAATCGTGATCGCCAATTCCAGTCGCATTGCCTCCTCGACCAAGACGCCATCAATGCATCATCGAAATTCGAATTACCGAACAGTGTCAAACGGTCTGCTGGTTGCAATAAAAATAATTATTCTGCAGCTTGCCGGCCGAGGTGAAAGATGCGCCGATTGCATTCGCATCCGGTGGCACGCAAACGAGTCGTTGCCATGTAAAATGGAAGCATTCGATCATGGCAAGGGACGCCGCGGTGCAGGAAAACGGCTTTGCATGGTAATTGACAATTACTCAAGACTTCATTCTGGTCCCGGCCATCACCTGACCGCCCACCTGTCCGCTTCGGATTGGCGGTCTGCAGATTCGCCCGCTTGGCTACAAAAGCGGCTCGGCAGGGCCGCGCTGAGTCGCCGATCGGGGGCCTGTCTGCAATCGGCAATATCGGCAGCGACTTCAAGCCACCATGCAAC
>NIVC01002773.1:102500-115759 GCA_002269645.1 Macrostomum lignano
TGAAATGGATTGAAGTAACTGAAATCAACTTTGGTTTTTTTCTTCCCCCCAGTTCCCATTTTGTCCTTACCTTCCGAACTAGGAGCGCTTTTGTCCTTCTGTGGGTCCTCTTGTCCGGGTCCTGGCTCGCTTTTGTCCTTCTGTGGGTCCTCTTGTCCGGGTCCTGGCTCGCTTTTGTCCTTCTGTGGGTCCTCTTGTCCGGGTCCTGGCTCGCTTTTGTCCTTCTGTGGGTCCTCTTGTCCATGTCCTGGCTCGCTTTTGTTATTAGTCGTTGTTGCTGTCGCACCCTTTGGCTTAGTCGTCCTTCGAATCCGCCTTTCGTTTGCTCTAGCTTTCTGCACTTTTCTGGTTTTTTTCGTCGGTTGGTAGTCTGAATCGTCTTTGTCTACTTCGCTTTCATATTCATCTGAGTCGAGCACAGCTAATCGATTCTTCTTTTTTTCGACTTGCTTGATGGACAGGGGGGCTCCGCGAAAGTCGACAGAACCTTCGTGATAAATTGACTCGTCCTCAAATTCCTTAGCTTGGATACGAGCTCCATTATTCTCAGGAGGTGCTTGACTCTTTTGGTCACCACGTTTTAATTCTCGAGCCTGTGAGCCTATTGAGGCTTCCACATCACCGGATTCGTTCAAATCATCTTTTTTTGCATCTGACTTATCGTCAATGTCATAGTCAATTTCGATGTCGTTAACATCAATCTCTTCGATAGTTTTGCCTTTAAGCTGGTCGAATCTACCGGCCTCGATAGCCAGAAGTAGCTTGCCTACTTTAGCAAGCTCAATAGTGTTTTCATGCAATCGATAGAAATTATGGTGAACATTAAGGCTATGTCCAAGATGGTTGGAGAGCCATCCGAGCTCATTTTCTCTCATTTCAAGGATCTGAGAGACAGTGGCAATGTATTTTCGAAGGTTGGTCGAAGATAGACGAGCAGGGAACTGGAGCCCTTGACAACTGGAGACAACATTTGTGCGCGCAACGAATGGGGATATATATCCCAAACTTCCACTACTGCAGAATACGTAAGGACTTGAAGCGTGGTGTCTTGTGCGAATGAGCTCATCGATAATTTCAGCAATCTCATTCGAAACTAGCAGAGGAACCGGTCGCTGTGCTCTCTTACCTCGAACATTAACGATAGTCAACCGGTAAAGCATTTGCTTTTCTAATTCACTTAGCGCAGATAATGTTGTATCATCAACATCTTTGCATGATCTTGCTTTCTGCCACGCCGAAACTCGCAGCTTGAAGGGCTCAGACGCCCGGCGCTTGTTGAAAATAGACAAACGAATCGCAACATATTCGGCCACCTCTTTCCAGTAAGAAGGGCTGCTTTTTAGCTTTTCCGTGTCGATGTGGCTTAAATATTCGTTAATGTGCTTCGTGATTAACTGAATGTCGCTAGTTAACGGCAATGTCTGACCCTTGTCAATTTTTCTTTCTTTCAAGGACAAAAGTGCAATCGAAGATATTTTACGGCTCCATGATGTTTCATACAGAGTGATGAAGTTGCGTCGCTCCTGAGCTACTTCGGGCATTTCGCATTTCAGGGCACGTACTAACGACAGTTCAGCAGCCAGCTTCAGAGAAAACCCGCACTTAAGTGCCATCGAAGGAATAGAAAAAGAATCGCAAATCTGAGCATCTTCTTGGGCCGTAAATTTCGCTACATTTCGAGTCGCCTCAACAACTAAATCAAATGATGATGGCTTCAGCAAATCGTCAAGACAAGCGCTGGGATCGCCCATAATTTCACGAGCTGACATAAGTAATCTCGACATTTCACGCATTTTCGCAGTTACAATTTTCTTTCCTGTCTTTCCGGATGTAAAACCTTCATAGGCGTAGTAGCCAAGTTCCATTATAAGCTTGTCTGATTGAGCTACTTTGCTACATGAGTCTACCTTCATTTTATTAATAAGTTCAATAAATTTGGACGGATATTTCGCCGGAAAGCATGATGCAAGGAGAAGGCAGCGTCCTGCACTGACAGCTTCTGTGCGCCTGTTCAAATCGCTGACATTTACGACAAAGCGGCAGCGCTGAACATGCCTGCTTAACTCAGTTTTACGAAAAAATCCAAAACAGTGAATGCACGGCAAATACGAAACTTCATTATCTTTCATGTCCGAAGAACTTCTTTCGCGACACACAATGATTCCTCCCTCCTTCTCCTGGGTCATAACTTTTATGTTATGTTCGTAATCTCCTCGAAAGCGCAAGCGATCAAATTCCTGGTCATATTCTGAAAAAAATATGAACAGATAATTATTTTCAGACAAACTAAATACTACTATGAGGACCTACATAAAAAACTTATTTCAAAAACTTACTATCAGACTTAGGATTAAATGCGAGGGCGCGCTGTACACACATTTCCTTCGAGTGTGCCCGAATAAGATGCCTTCTGATCTTCGAAAACATTTCTCCGCAAAAGAGGCAGCAATGCCTCTTCTTCTCATGCTTAAGTTTCGCTTGGGACGGAACTAAATCATCAGACCAGACTTCCTCCAAATAATAATCTTCATCACCATCTTCTTCCTCGAGTTCAGCGTCCTCAGGTAGTATACTCGTATTTGCAATGTCCCTTAAAGCTGAGTGCAACCTTCCACCAAGAATATCGTCTACTACCGTAAGATTTTTGTCCACAAACGAATCATCATCTACTAAATCAAAAGCAACGTCTATCCTTGCTTTGGTAGCATCGCCGTCTCTATCGCAAACCTGAAAAATAAACAGCAAGTTACATAGCTTAGATATACTCATTAGCTCATTTTTCCTGAAAAGTCAATAAGTCAATTCTCTGAAGCACTACAACGCGATAATCTAAGTCAAAACGTTTAGACACCCTTCATTTAGACAGTGCAGACGTTCTGATCTCATGGTGGACCAGCTCGCTTTCTAAGAATCTGTTCTGATTGCATTCCAAGAAACGGAAACATTCCCGCACTAAACTTTCAAGACAGCTCTGAGAGCCAAAGCCCCAAACAGACTGAGAGAGCTGCTTTAGTTGTGTCTGTAGGTTAGGTGGACCACCTTCCAAGAGTCAAAGCCCCAAACAGACTGAGAGAGCTGCTTCAGTTGTGTCTGTAGGTTAGGTGGACCACCTTTTAAGAGTCAAAGCCCCAAACAGACTGAGAGAGCTGCTTCAGTTGTGTCTGTTCTGTAGGTTAGGTGGACCAGCTTCTCTACAGCAATTGAGTTGCAGCTAGCTACTTTGAGATCATCAAGCGAAACTCACTTTTCTGGACTCGGTGTCGACGGATTTGCCAGTAGACCGACGATTTTCACCAGGCGATGCGGCCTTCTTCGAGGCTGGAGTAGCGCCTGCATCCGCGGTAGCGTTGTGCGACTGAGCGCCTTCATCAAGGCGTGATGCAGAGCGCGAACGGCTTCGCGATTTCCGCCCTCTTTTTGAGGCACCAGTGCGTTCGATTTGGCGGGAACGAAATTCGACCTCAGGCTCCTAGGAAGTTAGAGAATAAAAAGACAAGTCAAAGTCGGAAGCTTAAATTCAAAACCGCTGCCGTGTATCCGTGTGACCCTCAAACAGACTGAGAGAGCTGCTTCAGTTGTGTCTGTAGGTTAGGTGGACCACCTTATAAAAGTCAAAGCCCCAAACAGACTGAGAGAGCTGCTTCAGTTGTGTCTGTAGGTTAGGTGGACCACCTTCCAAGAGTCAAAGCCCCAAACAGACTGAGAGAGCTGCTTCAGTTGTGTCTGTAGGTTAGGTGGACCACCTTTTAAGAGTCAAAGCCCCAAACAGACTGAGAGAGCTGCTTCAGTTGATGTCTGTAGGTTAGGTGGACCACCTTTTAAGAGTCAAAGCCCCAAACAGACTGAGAGAGCTGCTTCAGTTGTGTCTGTAGGTTAGGTGGACCACCTTCTCTACAGCACTACTAGGCGATAATCTGAGTCGGAATGCCTTGAGACCATTCATTTACACAGTGCAGACGTTCTGATCTCATGGTGGACCAGCTCGCTTTCTAAGAATCTGTTCTGATTGCATTCCAAGAAACGGAAACATTCCCGCACTAAACTTTCAAGACAGCTCTGAGAGCCAAAGCCCCAAACAGACTGAGAGAGCTGCTTCAGTTGTGTCTGTAGGTTAGGTGGACCACCTTATAAAAGTCAAAGCCCCAAACAGACTGAGAGAGCTGCTTCAGTTGTGTCTGTAGGTTAGGTGGACCACCTTTTAAGAGTCAAAGCCCCAAACAGACTGAGAGAGCTGCTTCAGTTGTGTCTGTAGGTTAGGTGGACCACCTTATAAAAGTCAAAGCCCCAAACAGACTGAGAGAGCTGCTTCAGTTGTGTCTGTAGGTTAGGTGGACCACCTTATAAAAGTCAAAGCCCCAAACAGACTGAGAGAGCTGCTTCAGTTGTGTCTGTAGGTTAGGTGGACCACCTTATAAAAGTCAAAGCCCCAAACAGACTGAGAGAGCTGCTTCAGTTGTGTCTGTAGGTTAGGTGGACCACCTTATAAAAGTCAAAGCCCCAAACAGACTGAGAAAGCTGCTTCAGTTGTGTCTGTAGGTTAGGTTGACCACCTTTTAAGAGTTAAAGCCCCAAACAGACTGAGAGAGCTGCTTCAGTTGTGTCTGTAGGTTAGGTGGACCACCTTCCAAGAGTCAAAGCCCCAAACAGACTGAGAGAGCTGCTTCAGTTGCGTCTGTTCTGTAGGTTAGGTGGACCAGCTTCTCTACAGCAATTGAGTTGCAGCTAGCTACTTTGAGATCATCAAGCGAAACTCACTTTTCTGGACTCGGTGTCGACGTATTTGCGAGTAGACCGACGATTTTCACCAGGCGATGCGGCCTTCTTCGAGGCTGGAGTAGCGCCTGCATCCGCGGTAGCGTTGTGCGACTGAGCGCCTTCATCAAGGCGTGATGCAGAGCGCGAACGGCTTCGCGATTTCCGCCCTCTTTTTGAGGCACCAGTGCGTTCGATTTGGCGGGAACGAAATTCGACCTCAGGCTCCTAGGAAATTAGAGAATAAAAAGACAAGTCAAAGTCGGAAGCTTAAATTCAAAACCGCTGCCGTGTATCCGTGTGACCCTCAAACAGACTGAGAGAGCTGCTTCAGTTGTGTCTGTAGGTTAGGTGGACCACCTTTTAAGAGTCAAAGCCCCAAACAGACTGAGAAAGCTGCTTCAGTTGTTTCTGTAGGTTAGGTGGACCACCTTATAAAAGTCAAAGCCCCAAACAGACTGAGAGAGCTGCTTCAGTTGTGTCTGTAGTTTAGGTGGACCACCTTTTAAGAACTTCTCTACAGCAATTGAGTTGCATGCAGCTAGCTATTTTGAGATCATTAAACGAAACTCACTTTTTTGGACTCGGTGTCGACGTATTTGCGAGCAGACTGACGATTTTCGCCAAGCGATGCGGCTTGGCGTCTATCACCGTCATTTTGCTGAAATATGTTAGGTAGTGCTTTCGAATCCGGTTTTTTCGTGTCATGATGTGTCATAGGAGCGGTAGCCTTTTGAGTCGCTTCATTTAGGGCGCTGTCTAGCGTCGGAAGAGTTGAAATGATTTGGTCGATTTCAGTAAAATTTTTTTTATTCGAAACGAAATCTTGGTGCTTTTGGCTTAATGTTATGTGCTGATTAAAGTCGTCGTAGGCTTCGCGACAGTTTTCACACCGACCTTTCCGTTTTTCTTTGCCGTCAGGCTTTTGACGATTTTTTTCATCGTTATTATTAGCCCTTGGGTTTGCAAAAATGTCGACGACATCAATGTTATCTTTGAAGATTGGTCTCAGCAAATGCTGGGCATCCGTAACAACAACGGCCGGTGGGGTCAAATTCCGATCTTCTTCGGCAAACCTCCCTGAAGAAATAGTTTTCTGGCACAGCTCGTGTTGAGAAACTTGATCGCGAATTCGATCTCGAAATATTGCCGGAGTGTAGACAGGTATTTGCAGCAAGCGAGCTTTCGTCAAAATATCTTCGAATGTTTTGACAATTCTGCATTGCGAACTCGAAGTTTGCGTAACGGCTCTCTGCTGCATGGTGAAACCCCTAGAAAACTCCGAAAAAGATTGTTTAGCTTCAATGGAGACAGCGGAATCGTCAGCGATGATTAAATCAACCTGGAAAAGCAAAAAATACGAGCCCATAGCTACAAAAAATCTATCAACGTCTCTAATCTGCCCTATTAACAAGCAACAAACAAAAACAACGAATGCATTGCAAAAACTACACACCTCATTTGAAAAAAACGAAGCAACGCTTCCGCCATAATAGACGACGGCAGATTCCAGCTTCTTTTGTCGCTTTTGACTTTCGCCGTACAGAAAAAAAACTCGCTTCCCTCGAAGAGAATCCAATGTAAACTGCTCGACCAAACAGCCCTGTAGAAACTAAAATAAAAAAAAAATTTCTCACATATTACTCCATTACGGAAACGCCTAAACAGTACATAAGTTTTGACTGTAGGTTAGGTGGACCACCTTCTAAGAGTCAAAGCCCCAAACAGACTGAGAGAGCTGCTTCAGTTGTGTCTGTAGGTTAGGTGGACACCTTATAAGAGTCAAAGCCCCAAACAGACTGAGAGAGCTGCTTCAGTTGTGTCTGCAGGTTAGGTGGACCACCTTATAAAAGTCAAAGCCCCAAACAGACTGAGAGAGCTGCTTCAGTTGTATCTGTAGGTTAGGTGGACCACCTTCCAAGAGTCAAAGCCCCAAACAGACTGAGAAAGCTGCTTCAGATGTGTCTGTAGGTTAGGTGGACCACCTTCCAAGATTCAAAGCCCCAAACAGACTGAGAGAGCTGCTTCAGTTGTGTCTGTAGGTTAGGTGGACCAGCTTCTCTACAGCAATTGAGTTGCAGCTAGCTACTTTGAGATCATCAAGCGAAACTCACTTTTCTGGACTCGGTGTCGACGGATTTGCCAGTAGACCGACGATTTTCACCAGGCGATGCGGCCTTCTTCGAGGCTGGAGTAGCGCCTGCATCCGCGGTAGCGTTGTGCGACTGAGCGCCTTCATCAAGGCGTGATGCAGACGCAGAGCGCGATTTCAACTTTTTCGAAGCCTCAGACTGGTCGAGCTCAGGAGAACGAAATTCGACCTCGGGCTCCTAGGAAGTTAGAGAATAAAAAGACAAGTCAACGTCGGAAGCTTAAATTCAAAACCGCTGCAGTGTATCCGTGTGACCCTCAAACAGACTGAGAGAGCTGCTTCAGTTGTGTCTGTAGGTTAGGTGGACCACCTTCTCTACAGCACTACTAGGCGATAATCTGAGTCGGAATGCCTAGAGACCATTCATTTACACAGTGCAGACATTCTGATCTCATGATGGACCAGCTCGCTTTCTAAGAATCTGTTCTGATTGCATTCCAAGAAACGGAAACATTCCCGCACTAAACTTTCAAGACAGCTCTGACAGCCAAGGCCCCAAACAGACTGAGAGAGCTGCTTCAGTTGTGTCTGTAGGTTAGGTGGACCACCTTTTAAGAGCTTCTCTACAGCAATTGAGTTGCAGCTAGCTACTTTGAGATCATCAAGCGAAACTCACTTTTCTGGACTCGGTGTCGACGTATTTGCGAGTAGACCGACGATTTTCACCAGGCGATGCGGCCTTCTTCGAGGCTGGAGTAGCGCCTGCATCCGCGGTAGCGTTGTGCAACTGAGAGCCTTCATCAAGGCGTGATGCAGACGCAGAGCGCGATTTCAACTTTTTCGAAGCCTCAGACTGGTCGAGCTCAGGAGAACGAAATTCGACCTCGGGCTCCTAGGAAGTTAGAGAATAAAAAGACAAGTCAACGTCGGAAGCTTAAATTCAAAACCGCTGCCGTGTATCCGTGTGACCCTCAAACAGACTGAGAGAGCTGCTTCAGTTGTGTCTGTAGGTTAGGTGGACCACCTTCCAAGAGTCAAAGCCCCAAACAGACTGAGAGAGCTGCTTCAGTTGTGTCTGTAGGTTAGGTGGACCACCTTCCAAGAGTCAAAGCCCCAAACAGACTGAGAGAGCTGCTTTAGTTGTGTCTGTAGGTTAGGTGGACCACCTTTTAAGAGTCAAAGCCCCAAACAGACTGAGAGAGCTGCTTCAGTTGTGTCTGTAGGTTAGGTGGACCACCGTATAAAAGTCAAAGCCCCAAACAGACTGAGAAAGCTGCTTCAGTTGTGTCTGTAGGTTAGGTGGACCACCTTCCAAGAGTCAAAGCCCCAAACAGACTGAGAAAGCTGCTTCAGTTGTGTCTGTAGGTTAGGTGGACCACCTTATAAGAGTCAAAGCCCCAAACAGACTGAGAGAGCTGCTTCAGTTGTGTCTGTAGGTTAGGTGGACCACCTTTTAAGAGCTTCTCTACAGCAATTGAGTTGCAGCTAGCTACTTTGAGATCATCAAGCGAAACTCACTTTTCTGGACTCGGTGTCGACGTATTTGCGAGTAGACCGACGATTTTCACCAGGCGATGCGGCCTTCTTCGAGGCTGGAGTAGCGCCTGCATCCGCGGTAGCGTTGTGCAACTGAGAGCCTTCATCAAGGCGTGATGCAGACGCAGAGCGCGATTTCGACTTTTTCGAAGCGTCAGACTGGTCGAGCTCAGGAGAATGAAATTCGAACTCAGGCTCCTAGGATGTTAGAGAATAAAAAGACAAGTCAACGTCGGAAGCTTAAATTCAAAACCGCTGCCGTGTATCCGTGTGACTAGGGATGTCGATTCCCCGGGGAATATTCTTATCGGGGACCCGGGGAATTTACTGTCATTCCCGGGGACCCCGGGGAAAATTAAAAATAAGTTAAAAACGGCGAATAACTTTGGCTTAGATCTTAAATGGCATTTTAAACTTTGATTTTAGCTTTAGACTACATGTTCAAGGCGCAAGGGTAAAAACTAAACAATCTCTACCTATAAAAATGAAAACTCTGTCTGCGTGTGTGTCTGTGTACAAATTACTTTGCTATGGACTCCCAAGTCCCAAACCGCTCAACCAAATTACGATAACTTTTGCACCCGCCCTAAATTTACTACGGAGAATGTCTTAGGCTACCTTAAAATTTCCTAAACTCAAGTCTTCCTACCTAAAAGTGCAAAAACTGCTCAAAATGCGCGATTTTTTACTAAATCCTCCATAGCGCCGCTCCACTTCTACCGATCCTTTCAACCGTGTAAAATTTCAAGTCTCAAAGTTAATCCTGAAAGGCGCTGTGCACTTTTAAAATTAACTGTTTTTTCAGCGAGGCAACCACCCCAACCTCCGCCCGCCTGCCTCTCTTTCCCGATCTGGGCAAAGGAGTGTAAATAGGTTTAAAATGACTAACTTTCGGCTGTCATAAGCTTGCTCCACGTGAAGCGATTGACTTCAAATTTGACGCAATTCTTTATTGACTCATTCTCTATCTAAATGTAAAGTCTCAACTCTGTATCTCAATCAGGACAGAAACTGTAAGCATGTGAAGTTTGTCTGCTTTTTCTGTTGTTTGTGCCGCTCACTCATTCCACCAGCCCAGACCCCCAGACGAAGGGTCAGGCGATTGGGCTTAATGTACATAGCGAATGTACAGTGTTTTGGAATAACTTTTTAATAGCCTTCTCTGTACCCGCGAGTGGAGAGGCGCAGAGAGGAGAGACAGTTTAGCCAGAGATTCAAAACACTGTCCTCTGTATAGACAAGTCTTCAGGCTCAGTTATAACAGTAGATGGCAAATCAAGAGTCAAGACAACGTGGATGGTTTGTAAAAATAGCGAAAAATTAATGAATAACTGATTACAATGCAATCCTACTAAATTAGTTAGTTACAGCATGAAGCTTTTAACATTAAAATTCGCATAAGATCACTTTAAAATTTAAATGGCTCCTAAGAAATGCCTATATCCCTTGGTTGTAGTAGGGATGTCGACCCCGGGGAGCTTGTGTTTATTTAAAACTGTATTTGACAACGTGGCATCATCAAATCGTGCGTGCACCTTTGTCAGAAGGAGTCCAGACTGTGGTGTGGAGGCGGAAAATGCATGCTCAGCAGCTACGCTCGTGGGAGGATAATTAATGAATGAGACCGTTTTTATAATCAAAATTTTTATTTCTAGCAGACATTGTCCTTGTCTAATAGGGAGCATTTTGTTATTGTATGACACCCCCATGCGTCCGCAGGACGCAGCGCTGTGCCTGCGTCAAATTCCGTCAAGCCGTCAACGCAGACCAACACAGTAGTCAGTAAAGCTTCTTTTTCCTGACGGGTTTTTAGGTGAAATTTGCTTGATTGAAGGACTCGTAGTGAAAAAACATTCAAACGTGTGTTGCGTTTGAAATTTTACATTGAGATAAGCAGTTATGCGGTAAGAAAAGCATAGACAGAGTTTCAATCAGCTCTCTGTAAATTATTTTCTTATTTTAATGGCAAAAATTAGGTTAAAAATGCATTTTTCTCCCCGGGGTCCCCGGTTCAATTCCCCGGGGAATATTCCCCGACAAGCTCCCCGGGGCCCCGGGGAGCACTCCCCGGGGTCGACATCCCTACGTGTGACCCTCAAACAGACTGAGAGAGCTGCTCCAGTTGTGTTTGTAGGTTAGGTGGACCACCTTCTCTACAGCACTACTAGGCGATAATCTGAGTCGGAATGCCTAGAGACCATTCATTTACACAGTGCAGACATTCTGATCTCATGGTGGACCAGCTCGCTTTCTAAGAATCTGTTCTGATTGCATTCCAAGAAACGGAAACATTCCCGCACTAAACTTTCAAGACAGCTCTGAGAGCCAAGGCCCCAAACAGACTGAGAAAGCTGCTTCAGTTGTGTCTGTAGGTTAGGTGGACCACCTTCCAAGATTCAAAGCCCCAAACAGACTGAGAGAGCTGCTTCAGTTGTGTCTGTAGGTTAGGTGGACCACCTTATAAAAGTCAAAGCCCCAAACAGACTGAGAAAGCTGCTTCAGTTGTGTCTGTAGGTTAGGTGGACCACCTTCCAAGATTCAAAGCCCCAACATACATGCGCAACCTCCAAAATTCGGTCGGCCGTGCGACTTAGTTTTAACAAAAATGCGACGTAGTTTTTGGCCAAAAATGCGACTTACATGGAAAGAAACCCTAAAGCAAAATTAACGCAACTTCGGGTAAACGGCAGGAGTAACTATGACTGTCTTATTGAGCCAAAAATGCCTCGTCAGCTACTTAGTACTACTACTTCGGTGTTTTTTCGGTGGGCATATTTGCGACTTCCTTGGTTGGCCGCCAAATCGGTCGGCCGGATCGGCCGACTCGGCCAACTGTTGCGCATGTATGAGCCCCAAACAGACTGAGAGAGCTGCTTCAGATGTGTCTGTAGTTAGGTGGACCACCTTCCAAGATTCAAAGCCCCAAACAGACTGAGAGAGCTGCTTCAGTTGTGTCTGTAGGTTAGGTGGACCAGCTTCTCTACAGCAATTGAGTTGCAGCTAGCTACTTTGAGATCATCAAGCGAAACTCACTTTTCTGGACTCGTGTCGACGGATTTGCCAGTAGACCGACGATTTTCACCAGGCGATGCGGCCTTCTTCGAGGCTGGAGTAGCGCCTGCATCCGCGGTAGCGTTGTGCGACTGAGCGCCTTCATCAAGGCGTGATGCAGAGCGCGAACGGCTTCGCGATTTCCGCCCTCTTTTTGAGGCACCAGTGCGTTCGATTTGGCGGGAACGAAATTCGACCTCAGGCTCCTAGGAAGTTAGAGAATAAAAAGACAAGTCAAAGTCGGAAGCTTAAATTCAAAACCGCTGCAGTGTATCCGTGTGACCCTCAAACAGACTGAGAGAGCTGCTTCAGTTGTGTTTGTAGGTTAGGTGGACCACCTTCTCTACAGCACTACTAGGCGATAATCTGAGTCGGAATGCCTAGAGGCCATTCATTTACACAGTGCAGACATTCTGATCTCATGGTGGACCAGCTCGCTTTCTAAGAATCTGTTCTGATTGCATTCCAAGAAACGTAAGCATTCCTGCACTAAACTTTCAAGACAGCTCTGTGAGCCAAAGCCCCAAACAGACTGAGAAGAGCTGCTTCAGTTGTGTCTGTAGGTTAGATAGGCCTTGCAATTAGCTATTTTGAGATCATCAAACGAAACTCACTTTTCTGGACTCGGTGTCGATGGTTTTGCGAGCAGACTGTCGGTTTTCACCAGGCGATGCGGCCTTCTTCGTTTTGCAGTGGCTTTTTGCGTCGCAGTTTTTTTAGGTTTTACCTTAGGCTTAGGCTTGGCGTCCTTTTTGTTTTTTTTTCGGGTCATTGTATCTTGCTTGGCACAATAAATTTATCTATAGATGAAACTTAGAGTATGGAAAATAATGTTAGACCTAATAAGTGTGAATAGAATCAGTTCTAATTTATAAAACTGTCTGTGTGTGGTCTAACTACGCCATGGTTTACGGGGACCACCCGCTTAGACATTATATATCCCTCTCTCTACAGTCTTACCTTCAGAACCCTTGCGGGTTTCCTATTGGCTGAGGTCGGTCCCATCGTTGGGGTTGATCTTTCCTCCTAAGTGTTAACAGCCAATTATAGAAAGGGAGGTCTGTCTGTCTGTCTGTTCCAACCCTATACTCCTGCACATGTGTTTACGTGGACCAAACAGACAGTTAGTGTTAGGCTGACTGTTAATGCGTTCTTAGTTTTACTGGACCGCAATCAAGTCGATCTTTTGCTAGAGATTCAGAGACCCAATTTCTAGCTAAAAGGCCCTTCTTATTGCGTCCTCTTGATTTTGCATGTACATGTATGAATGGCCCTTTTCAATTAGGTAAATTGCATCTTCAACTTTGCACTTAAAAGGCTGCAGCTTAGGATCTTCTTCTTCAAGATATCCCATAGTGTTTGCGATAGAGTTGGCAAGCACTTAATTTATGAAGTTGCTATTAATTTTTTCTTGTGTAATGGTAGAGCCTCAGAAATTTTCATTTACACAGTGTGGCTATCAAGGACCACTGGGAGTTCTTGAGAAGTCATTGAAGAATATTGTTTAAGCTTCACTTAAATATCTTTCTTGTCTCGGAGTCTTTATCGCTTGATCTGGTTAGTAAATTGGATTTCTTTACATTGGTGTCTTACTCTGTGAGTCTCTGCTCAGAGTACGATACCGGAATTGCTGGAACTGAGCTAATTAAATGGAGTTTAAAGTTTACTATATAAAATTCATTTCGCATACGAGGTTGTCAGAATTTTAAATTAACCTGCGTACCTACTTGAATGTCAAAGAATTTTAACGCATATTGTTTTAAGGCCAGTGGCGGTCATAATATGATGTTACATAGCCATTTGTTCGTAAGGTAATGATATGTAAAAA
>NIVC01002774.1:0-25821 GCA_002269645.1 Macrostomum lignano
ATTTTTAGCTCTGAAAGGCCACACAGGGTATTTATGGTATTAAATAAACTAATACTCTATGTTAATCTGTGCCGTTATGAATAATAAATAATTGTGGCTTCTTGATGTGTCACGTTTGTGTTTGGCACTTCTTTATGACAGATAGACAGAATGACAGACAGACAGACAGACAGACAGACAGACAGACAGTCACTAAGGCAGACAGACAGACAGACAGACAGTCACTAAGGCAGACAGACAGACAGACAGACAGTCACTAAGGCAGACAGACAGACAGACAGACAGTCACTAAGGCAGACAGACAGACAGACAGACAGACAGACAGACAGACAGACAGACAGACAGACAGACAGACAGACAGACAGACAGACAGACAGACAGACAGACAGACAGACAGACAGACAGACAGACAGACAAACAAACAGATAGACAGGCAGACAGACAGACAGACAAACAGACAGACAGACAGACAGACAAACAGATAGACAGGCAGACAGGCAGACAGACATACATACAGACACTAAGACAGACAGACACTAAGACAGACAGACAGGCAGACAGGCAGACAGACAGACAGACACTAAGACAGACAGACAGACAGACAGACAGACAGACAGACAGACAGACAGACAGGCAGACAGACAGGCAGGCAGGCAGGCAGACAGACAGACAGACAGACAGACATACATACAGACACTAAGACAGACAGACACTAAGACAGACAGACAGGCAGACAGGCAGACAGACAGACAGACACTAAGACAGACAGACAGACAGACAGACAGACAGACAGGCAGACAGACAGGCAGGCAGGCAGACAGACAGACAGACAGACAGGCTGGCAGGCAGGCAGACAGACAGACAGGCAGGCAGGCAGGCAGACAGACAGGCAGACGCATCCAGATCCAGCCAGAGGGCATGGTTAGGCCGAGGCCTTCTACCTATCAGCAATACAATTAAATAGCGGTTGGTTTGTTCACCAATTAAAAACTGGAGTCACTGCATTTCACTTTAACGTCAATATCAATTTTATGCTTGCTCAGCATCCAGCCAGTGGTTATTGATTGACACACTGACAGCCTGCTAGAACGATATTCATATCAGTGCGAATTGAGCACTTCAGCTCTGCCGTTTGTATGCAGTTCGATTACTGGGTAAATGCTGATTAAACATTTTGATCTTCTCTGCAAGGTCATCTGTCACTCATTTTAATGCCTGCATGGCAGCTCTGTATTTTCCGCTGTCAGCGCCCACCCTGTGTGCTTAACTGGCGTGTCTGGCTCCCCTCTGGCCTCTTCTCTCACTCTCTCTGCCCTCTTCTCTCACTCTTTCTACCCTCTCTTCTCTCACTCTCTCTACCCTCTCTTCTCTCACTCTCTCTACCCTCTCTTCTCTCACTCTCTCTACCCTCTCTTCTCTCACTCTCTCTACCCTCTCTTCTCTCACTCTCTCTGCCCTCTCTTCTCTCACTCTCTCTACCCTCTCTTCTCTCACTCTCTTTCCCCTCTTTAACCACTCTCCCCACTCTCCCCACTCTCCCCTCTCCCCACACTTCTCTTTCTGCCTACTCTCCCCTCTCCTCACTCTCCCACTATCCCCTATCCTCCCACTCTCCCCTCTCTTCCATTCTCCCCACTTCCTCACTCCCCATTCCCCCCACTCCCCTCTCTCCCCAGTCTCTTCTCTCTCTCCACTATCCACTCCCCACTCTCCTCGCTCCACCCTCTTCTCTCCCTGTCTCCCCTCTTTCCCGTCTCTGTTCACATCACATCACACATCGCAGGTGCATTACTCCCCACCAGTTGCTACGGCAGTGACTAATTATAAACAAAAACAATTTCTGTTAGCTATTAGTATGACTTTCCAAGTCCTAAATCAGTAAGATGAAAAAGATCTCTCGCGCAAGTGAAAGTCGAAAGCATCAGAGAAATATTCCCTGTCAGACAAGACGCAAAGAAGACCCTAAGATTTCGTTAAATTACAGAACAGAACTGCAGTTATGAACATCTACTAATTAGCTCTGTAACTGTAGGCCCATTCCACTTGCATGTGCAGCCGCCCTTTTTGTGAAAACCCATACCTAACGAGTGTGTGTGTGTGTGTGTGTGTGTGTGTGTGTGTTTGCGCACGGGGCATTTGTTGGGCCATACGCATACAACGGGACCCGCGCTGTTGGGCCAAAAAAAATGTTGGGACTGTCCCATCAAGTCCGTCCAACACTTCCAAAAAACTTACAATAGCAGCTCAAAAAAATACTCTATGGATTCAGCTCGACAGCCTCTTTTTGATGGTGCAACTCATTTTTAATAATTTTACTTTCTGAGTCCATAATTAAGCAAAAACTGGCGTCCCAATAATGAAAAATGATACAAAATTCGACCAAATCACTATTGGGACACTGAAATGGCTAATCTGCTCCCGTATATTTTTATTGGTTTTTTCTCATATTTTTACTAATAGTAGATTTCAAGCGCATTCATTTGCTGCAGTCTTTATTTCAAGACTTATATACATAGCATACATTAAATACATACAAAGCAAAGCATAGCAAAACACTTTTAAGGGTATTTTATTGTCAAAGGATGGTTCTGGATGGAGATAAACCTAAAGAAATGACAAGGGCTTACATGTACTTCTGACTGTGATGGGCATCAGTAGTACTCTACACGAACTAAATTGTTAGGACAGTGTTGCAGTGTTGAATACAACAGCCTACTCTTGTTAGGACTTGCTATTGACTGCTGCGCGCATTCGATATTCTATAAATTGTTGGGACTGTGTGCTACAGTGTCGTTTACAATAGCCCACTCTATTAGGACTTACCCCGTACATGTTAGGACTAAGCCCTACCCCCCTGTGTACATGGCTCCAATTTACCAGAGTCCCCTTGCTAGTTAAGTGTACATTTATTTTGGTCTATTATTGACGCCACCCCGCAAACTACGGTAAACAAAATTGGCATGTACTCGCTATGCTGAAATCAATGGTCAACTCTGCCTCTGCCATGGCACCCGAGTCACCATGGTATGGAAAGAACAGCATGGAATGGCACAGCGATAAAATGTAAGTGGTATTAAAAAAATTGTCGGAAACAAGAAGCATTTATATTTAAATGCTATAAAAAATACTGCTCCTACTATTTCTATCTCTACTTCAGGGATATCATCTTTGCTAACTGCATGTGGCGCAATTGCCAAAGGATCCGTCGACTTTAACCGGTAGCTGTAAAAGCTTTGAGTAAAACTTGACATTTCGTCTGAATCCATTGACATTCAATAGCCTACGTGTCCAACCACAAAAATTATAAGTTTTTACTTTTAACTCTCAGATTGGGTCTTAGCAGATTCTATAGCTATGCATGCAAGGGCCCCTCAGAGGAGATGCTTAAACACTGCAGTGCATTTTTCCTAGCAATTATTGGGACACGAAGTGTTGGGCCACTGTGTGTGTGTGTCTAGTTTTTTCCGCATTTGTTAAGTCACCTAAAGAACTCAATTAATAAAGGGCTCCAGAACAAATTGATGGGCAAACGGATGACACACTGCACAGAGACTTGTTGGGACATATTAAAAACAGCTTATTTTAGAATGGGTACACTTTACTAAAGTAGAATGCTCCTACAGAAAGCTGCAAGCAAACTAGCATCTTCTGGAGCTGACATGCAGAGAAGAATGATTTTGTCGTCCTTGAAATCACTAAATAGATATGCGAAATCGATCTTTTGCTAATCCCACCACAGGTTCCAGTGAAAAGAAGAAACGAAACCCATTGACTAAATTGGCAGTCGACTCAATCGATGCCGACTGCAACGGACCTGTCAGCTTCGAACTCAGGAGAGCAGCTAATAGTCTACGAGAGTAATGCTAGATGCCAGAATGCTTCACAGCATCAAAGTCTTAAGCAGAAGCTTCAATGAAAGGTTAGTTCATGCTGTGGCTGCATTCGTTTTCGTGTCTAGAAGCGTTATAACTTTTTGTACTTTTAACTCTCAGATCGGGTCTTAGCAGATTCTATAGCTATGCATGCAAGGGCCCCTCAGAGGAGATGCTTAAACACTGCAGTGCATTTTTCCTAGCAATTATTGGGACACGAAGTGTTGGGCCACTGTGTGTGTGTGTCTAGTTTTTTCCGCATTTGTTAAGTCACCTAAAGAACTCAATTAATAAAGGGCTCCAGAACAAATTGATGGGCAAACGGATGACACACTGCACAGAGACTTGTTGGGACATATTAAAAACAGCTTATTTTAGAATGGGTACACTTTACTAAAGTAGAATGCTCCTACAGAAAGCTGCAAGCAAACTAGCATCTTCTGGAGCTGACATGCAGAGAAGAATGATTTTGTCGTCCTTGAAATCACTAAATAGATATGCGAAATCGATCTTTTGCTAATCCCACCACAGGTTCCAGTGAAAAGAAGAAACGAAACCCATTGACTAAATTGGCAGTCGACTCAATCGATGCCGACTGCAACGGACCTGTCAGCTTCGAACTCAGGAGAGCAGCTAATAGTCTACGAGAGTAATGCTAGATGCCAGAATGCTTCACAGCATCAAAGTCTTAAGCAGAAGCTTCAATGAAAGGTTAGTTCATGCTGTGGCTGCATTCGTTTTCGTGTCTAGAAGCGTTATAACTTTTTGTACTTTTAACTCTCAGATCGGGTCTTAGCAGATTCTATAGCTATGCATGCAAGGGCCCCTCAGAGGAGATGCTTAAACACTGCAGTGCATTTTTCCTAGCAATTATTGGGACACGAAGTGTTGGGCCACTGTGTGTGTGTGTCTAGTTTTTTCCGCATTTGTTAAGTCACCTAAAGAACTCAATTAATAAAGGGCTCCAGAACAAATTGATGGGCAAACGGATGACACACTGCACAGAGACTTGTTGGGACATATTAAAAACAGCTTATTTTAGAATGGGTACACTTTACTAAAGTAGAATGCTCCTACAGAAAGCTGCAAGCAAACTAGCATCTTCTGGAGCTGACATGCAGAGAAGAATGATTTTGTCGTCCTTGAAATCACTAAATAGATATGCGAAATCGATCTTTTGCTAATCCCACCACAGGTTCCAGTGAAAAGAAGAAACGAAACCCATTGACTAAATTGGCAGTCGACTCAATCGATGCCGACTGCAACGGACCTGTCAGCTTCGAACTCAGGAGAGCAGCTAATAGTCTACGAGAGTAATGCTAGATGCCAGAATGCTTCACAGCATCAAAGTCTTAAGCAGAAGCTTCAATGAAAGGTTAGTTCATGCTGTGGCTGCATTCGTTTTCGTGTCTAGAAGCGTTATAACTTTTTGTACTTTTAACTCTCAGATCGGGTCTTAGCAGATTCTATAGCTATGCATGCAAGGGCCCCTCAGAGGAGATGCTTAAACACTGCAGTGCATTTTTCCTAGCAATTATTGGGACACGAAGTGTTGGGCCACTGTGTGTGTGTGTCTAGTTTTTTCCGCATTTGTTAAGTCACCTAAAGAACTCAATTAATAAAGGGCTCCAGAACAAATTGATGGGCAAACGGATGACACACTGCACAGAGACTTGTTGGGACATATTAAAAACAGCTTATTTTAGAATGGGTACACTTTACTAAAGTAGAATGCTCCTACAGAAAGCTGCAAGCAAACTAGCATCTTCTGGAGCTGACATGCAGAGAAGAATGATTTTGTCGTCCTTGAAATCACTAAATAGATATGCGAAATCGATCTTTTGCTAATCCCACCACAGGTTCCAGTGAAAAGAAGAAACGAAACCCATTGACTAAATTGGCAGTCGACTCAATCGATGCCGACTGCAACGGACCTGTCAGCTTCGAACTCAGGAGAGCAGCTAATAGTCTACGAGAGTAATGCTAGATGCCAGAATGCTTCACAGCATCAAAGTCTTAAGCAGAAGCTTCAATGAAAGGTTAGTTCATGCTGTGGCTGCATTCGTTTTCGTGTCTAGAAGCGTTATAACTTTTTGTACTTTTAACTCTCAGATCGGGTCTTAGCAGATTCTATAGCTATGCATGCAAGGGCCCCTCAGAGGAGATGCTTAAACACTGCAGTGCATTTTTCCTAGCAATTATTGGGACACGAAGTGTTGGGCCACTGTGTGTGTGTGTCTAGTTTTTTCCGCATTTGTTAAGTCACCTAAAGAACTCAATTAATAAAGGGCTCCAGAACAAATTGATGGGCAAACGGATGACACACTGCACAGAGACTTGTTGGGACATATTAAAAACAGCTTATTTTAGAATGGGTACACTTTACTAAAGTAGAATGCTCCTACAGAAAGCTGCAAGCAAACTAGCATCTTCTGGAGCTGACATGCAGAGAAGAATGATTTTGTCGTCCTTGAAATCACTAAATAGATATGCGAAATCGATCTTTTGCTAATCCCACCACAGGTTCCAGTGAAAAGAAGAAACGAAACCCATTGACTAAATTGGCAGTCGACTCAATCGATGCCGACTGCAACGGACCTGTCAGCTTCGAACTCAGGAGAGCAGCTAATAGTCTACGAGAGTAATGCTAGATGCCAGAATGCTTCACAGCATCAAAGTCTTAAGCAGAAGCTTCAATGAAAGGTTAGTTCATGCTGTGGCTGCATTCGTTTTCGTGTCTAGAAGCGTTATAACTTTTTGTACTTTTAACTCTCAGATCGGGTCTTAGCAGATTCTATAGCTATGCATGCAAGGGCCCCTCAGAGGAGATGCTTAAACACTGCAGTGCATTTTTCCTAGCAATTATTGGGACACGAAGTGTTGGGCCACTGTGTGTGTGTCTAGTTTTTTCCGCATTTGTTAAGTCACCTAAAGAACTCAATTAATAAAGGGCTCCAGAACAAATTGATGGGCAAACGGATGACACACTGCACAGAGACTTGTTGGGACATATTAAAAACAGCTTATTTTAGAATGGGTACACTTTACTAAAGTAGAATGCTCCTACAGAAAGCTGCAAGCAAACTAGCATCTTCTGGAGCTGACATGCAGAGAAGAATGATTTTGTCGTCCTTGAAATCACTAAATAGATATGCGAAATCGATCTTTTGCTAATCCCACCACAGGTTCCAGTGAAAAGAAGAAACGAAACCCATTGACTAAATTGGCAGTCGACTCAATCGATGCCGACTGCAACGGACCTGTCAGCTTCGAACTCAGGAGAGCAGCTAATAGTCTACGAGAGTAATGCTAGATGCCAGAATGCTTCACAGCATCAAAGTCTTAAGCAGAAGCTTCAATGAAAGGTTAGTTCATGCTGTGGCTGCATTCGTTTTCGTGTCTAGAAGCGTTATAACTTTTTGTACTTTTAACTCTCAGATCGGGTCTTAGCAGATTCTATAGCTATGCATGCAAGGGCCCCTCAGAGGAGATGCTTAAACACTGCAGTGCATTTTTCCTAGCAATTATTGGGACACGAAGTGTTGGGCCACTGTGTGTGTGTGTCTAGTTTTTTCCGCATTTGTTAAGTCACCTAAAGAACTCAATTAATAAAGGGCTCCAGAACAAATTGATGGGCAAACGGATGACACACTGCACAGAGACTTGTTGGGACATATTAAAAACAGCTTATTTTAGAATGGGTACACTTTACTAAAGTAGAATGCTCCTACAGAAAGCTGCAAGCAAACTAGCATCTTCTGGAGCTGACATGCAGAGAAGAATGATTTTGTCGTCCTTGAAATCACTAAATAGATATGCGAAATCGATCTTTTGCTAATCCCACCACAGGTTCCAGTGAAAAGAAGAAACGAAACCCATTGACTAAATTGGCAGTCGACTCAATCGATGCCGACTGCAACGGACCTGTCAGCTTCGAACTCAGGAGAGCAGCTAATAGTCTACGAGAGTAATGCTAGATGCCAGAATGCTTCACAGCATCAAAGTCTTAAGCAGAAGCTTCAATGAAAGGTTAGTTCATGCTGTGGCTGCATTCGTTTTCGTGTCTAGAAGCGTTATAACTTTTTGTACTTTTAACTCTCAGATCGGGTCTTAGCAGATTCTATAGCTATGCATGCAAGGGCCCCTCAGAGGAGATGCTTAAACACTGCAGTGCATTTTTCCTAGCAATTATTGGGACACGAAGTGTTGGGCCACTGTGTGTGTGTCTAGTTTTTTCCGCATTTGTTAAGTCACCTAAAGAACTCAATTAATAAAGGGCTCCAGAACAAATTGATGGGCAAACGGATGACACACTGCACAGAGACTTGTTGGGACATATTAAAAACAGCTTATTTTAGAATGGGTACACTTTACTAAAGTAGAATGCTCCTACAGAAAGCTGCAAGCAAACTAGCATCTTCTGGAGCTGACATGCAGAGAAGAATGATTTTGTCGTCCTTGAAATCACTAAATAGATATGCGAAATCGATCTTTTGCTAATCCCACCACAGGTTCCAGTGAAAAGAAGAAACGAAACCCATTGACTAAATTGGCAGTCGACTCAATCGATGCCGACTGCAACGGACCTGTCAGCTTCGAACTCAGGAGAGCAGCTAATAGTCTACGAGAGTAATGCTAGATGCCAGAATGCTTCACAGCATCAAAGTCTTAAGCAGAAGCTTCAATGAAAGGTTAGTTCATGCTGTGGCTGCATTCGTTTTCGTGTCTAGAAGCGTTATAACTTTTTGTACTTTTAACTCTCAGATCGGGTCTTAGCAGATTCTATAGCTATGCATGCAAGGGCCCCTCAGAGGAGATGCTTAAACACTGCAGTGCATTTTTCCTAGCAATTATTGGGACACGAAGTGTTGGGCCACTGTGTGTGTGTCTAGTTTTTTCCGCATTTGTTAAGTCACCTAAAGAACTCAATTAATAAAGGGCTCCAGAACAAATTGATGGGCAAACGGATGACACACTGCACAGAGACTTGTTGGGACATATTAAAAACAGCTTATTTTAGAATGGGTACACTTTACTAAAGTAGAATGCTCCTACAGAAAGCTGCAAGCAAACTAGCATCTTCTGGAGCTGACATGCAGAGAAGAATGATTTTGTCGTCCTTGAAATCACTAAATAGATATGCGAAATCGATCTTTTGCTAATCCCACCACAGGTTCCAGTGAAAAGAAGAAACGAAACCCATTGACTAAATTGGCAGTCGACTCAATCGATGCCGACTGCAACGGACCTGTCAGCTTCGAACTCAGGAGAGCAGCTAATAGTCTACGAGAGTAATGCTAGATGCCAGAATGCTTCACAGCATCAAAGTCTTAAGCAGAAGCTTCAATGAAAGGTTAGTTCATGCTGTGGCTGCATTCGTTTTCGTGTCTAGAAGCGTTATAACTTTTTGTACTTTTAACTCTCAGATCGGGTCTTAGCAGATTCTATAGCTATGCATGCAAGGGCCCCTCAGAGGAGATGCTTAAACACTGCAGTGCATTTTTCCTAGCAATTATTGGGACACGAAGTGTTGGGCCACTGTGTGTGTGTCTAGTTTTTTCCGCATTTGTTAAGTCACCTAAAGAACTCAATTAATAAAGGGCTCCAGAACAAATTGATGGGCAAACGGATGACACACTGCACAGAGACTTGTTGGGACATATTAAAAACAGCTTATTTTAGAATGGGTACACTTTACTAAAGTAGAATGCTCCTACAGAAAGCTGCAAGCAAACTAGCATCTTCTGGAGCTGACATGCAGAGAAGAATGATTTTGTCGTCCTTGAAATCACTAAATAGATATGCGAAATCGATCTTTTGCTAATCCCACCACAGGTTCCAGTGAAAAGAAGAAACGAAACCCATTGACTAAATTGGCAGTCGACTCAATCGATGCCGACTGCAACGGACCTGTCAGCTTCGAACTCAGGAGAGCAGCTAATAGTCTACGAGAGTAATGCTAGATGCCAGAATGCTTCACAGCATCAAAGTCTTAAGCAGAAGCTTCAATGAAAGGTTAGTTCATGCTGTGGCTGCATTCGTTTTCGTGTCTAGAAGCGTTATAACTTTTTGTACTTTTAACTCTCAGATCGGGTCTTAGCAGATTCTATAGCTATGCATGCAAGGGCCCCTCAGAGGAGATGCTTAAACACTGCAGTGCATTTTTCCTAGCAATTATTGGGACACGAAGTGTTGGGCCACTGTGTGTGTGTCTAGTTTTTTCCGCATTTGTTAAGTCACCTAAAGAACTCAATTAATAAAGGGCTCCAGAACAAATTGATGGGCAAACGGATGACACACTGCACAGAGACTTGTTGGGACATATTAAAAACAGCTTATTTTAGAATGGGTACACTTTACTAAAGTAGAATGCTCCTACAGAAAGCTGCAAGCAAACTAGCATCTTCTGGAGCTGACATGCAGAGAAGAATGATTTTGTCGTCCTTGAAATCACTAAATAGATATGCGAAATCGATCTTTTGCTAATCCCACCACAGGTTCCAGTGAAAAGAAGAAACGAAACCCATTGACTAAATTGGCAGTCGACTCAATCGATGCCGACTGCAACGGACCTGTCAGCTTCGAACTCAGGAGAGCAGCTAATAGTCTACGAGAGTAATGCTAGATGCCAGAATGCTTCACAGCATCAAAGTCTTAAGCAGAAGCTTCAATGAAAGGTTAGTTCATGCTGTGGCTGCATTCGTTTTCGTGTCTAGAAGCGTTATAACTTTTTGTACTTTTAACTCTCAGATCGGGTCTTAGCAGATTCTATAGCTATGCATGCAAGGGCCCCTCAGAGGAGATGCTTAAACACTGCAGTGCATTTTTCCTAGCAATTATTGGGACACGAAGTGTTGGGCCACTGTGTGTGTGTCTAGTTTTTTCCGCATTTGTTAAGTCACCTAAAGAACTCAATTAATAAAGGGCTCCAGAACAAATTGATGGGCAAACGGATGACACACTGCACAGAGACTTGTTGGGACATATTAAAAACAGCTTATTTTAGAATGGGTACACTTTACTAAAGTAGAATGCTCCTACAGAAAGCTGCAAGCAAACTAGCATCTTCTGGAGCTGACATGCAGAGAAGAATGATTTTGTCGTCCTTGAAATCACTAAATAGATATGCGAAATCGATCTTTTGCTAATCCCACCACAGGTTCCAGTGAAAAGAAGAAACGAAACCCATTGACTAAATTGGCAGTCGACTCAATCGATGCCGACTGCAACGGACCTGTCAGCTTCGAACTCAGGAGAGCAGCTAATAGTCTACGAGAGTAATGCTAGATGCCAGAATGCTTCACAGCATCAAAGTCTTAAGCAGAAGCTTCAATGAAAGGTTAGTTCATGCTGTGGCTGCATTCGTTTTCGTGTCTAGAAGCGTTATAACTTTTTGTACTTTTAACTCTCAGATCGGGTCTTAGCAGATTCTATAGCTATGCATGCAAGGGCCCCTCAGAGGAGATGCTTAAACACTGCAGTGCATTTTTCCTAGCAATTATTGGGACACGAAGTGTTGGGCCACTGTGTGTGTGTCTAGTTTTTTCCGCATTTGTTAAGTCACCTAAAGAACTCAATTAATAAAGGGCTCCAGAACAAATTGATGGGCAAACGGATGACACACTGCACAGAGACTTGTTGGGACATATTAAAAACAGCTTATTTTAGAATGGGTACACTTTACTAAAGTAGAATGCTCCTACAGAAAGCTGCAAGCAAACTAGCATCTTCTGGAGCTGACATGCAGAGAAGAATGATTTTGTCGTCCTTGAAATCACTAAATAGATATGCGAAATCGATCTTTTGCTAATCCCACCACAGGTTCCAGTGAAAAGAAGAAACGAAACCCATTGACTAAATTGGCAGTCGACTCAATCGATGCCGACTGCAACGGACCTGTCAGCTTCGAACTCAGGAGAGCAGCTAATAGTCTACGAGAGTAATGCTAGATGCCAGAATGCTTCACAGCATCAAAGTCTTAAGCAGAAGCTTCAATGAAAGGTTAGTTCATGCTGTGGCTGCATTCGTTTTCGTGTCTAGAAGCGTTATAACTTTTTGTACTTTTAACTCTCAGATCGGGTCTTAGCAGATTCTATAGCTATGCATGCAAGGGCCCCTCAGAGGAGATGCTTAAACACTGCAGTGCATTTTTCCTAGCAATTATTGGGACACGAAGTGTTGGGCCACTGTGTGTGTGTCTAGTTTTTTCCGCATTTGTTAAGTCACCTAAAGAACTCAATTAATAAAGGGCTCCAGAACAAATTGATGGGCAAACGGATGACACACTGCACAGAGACTTGTTGGGACATATTAAAAACAGCTTATTTTAGAATGGGTACACTTTACTAAAGTAGAATGCTCCTACAGAAAGCTGCAAGCAAACTAGCATCTTCTGGAGCTGACATGCAGAGAAGAATGATTTTGTCGTCCTTGAAATCACTAAATAGATATGCGAAATCGATCTTTTGCTAATCCCACCACAGGTTCCAGTGAAAAGAAGAAACGAAACCCATTGACTAAATTGGCAGTCGACTCAATCGATGCCGACTGCAACGGACCTGTCAGCTTCGAACTCAGGAGAGCAGCTAATAGTCTACGAGAGTAATGCTAGATGCCAGAATGCTTCACAGCATCAAAGTCTTAAGCAGAAGCTTCAATGAAAGGTTAGTTCATGCTGTGGCTGCATTCGTTTTCGTGTCTAGAAGCGTTATAACTTTTTGTACTTTTAACTCTCAGATCGGGTCTTAGCAGATTCTATAGCTATGCATGCAAGGGCCCCTCAGAGGAGATGCTTAAACACTGCAGTGCATTTTTCCTAGCAATTATTGGGACACGAAGTGTTGGGCCACTGTGTGTGTGTCTAGTTTTTTCCGCATTTGTTAAGTCACCTAAAGAACTCAATTAATAAAGGGCTCCAGAACAAATTGATGGGCAAACGGATGACACACTGCACAGAGACTTGTTGGGACATATTAAAAACAGCTTATTTTAGAATGGGTACACTTTACTAAAGTAGAATGCTCCTACAGAAAGCTGCAAGCAAACTAGCATCTTCTGGAGCTGACATGCAGAGAAGAATGATTTTGTCGTCCTTGAAATCACTAAATAGATATGCGAAATCGATCTTTTGCTAATCCCACCACAGGTTCCAGTGAAAAGAAGAAACGAAACCCATTGACTAAATTGGCAGTCGACTCAATCGATGCCGACTGCAACGGACCTGTCAGCTTCGAACTCAGGAGAGCAGCTAATAGTCTACGAGAGTAATGCTAGATGCCAGAATGCTTCACAGCATCAAAGTCTTAAGCAGAAGCTTCAATGAAAGGTTAGTTCATGCTGTGGCTGCATTCGTTTTCGTGTCTAGAAGCGTTATAACTTTTTGTACTTTTAACTCTCAGATCGGGTCTTAGCAGATTCTATAGCTATGCATGCAAGGGCCCCTCAGAGGAGATGCTTAAACACTGCAGTGCATTTTTCCTAGCAATTATTGGGACACGAAGTGTTGGGCCACTGTGTGTGTGTCTAGTTTTTTCCGCATTTGTTAAGTCACCTAAAGAACTCAATTAATAAAGGGCTCCAGAACAAATTGATGGGCAAACGGATGACACACTGCACAGAGACTTGTTGGGACATATTAAAAACAGCTTATTTTAGAATGGGTACACTTTACTAAAGTAGAATGCTCCTACAGAAAGCTGCAAGCAAACTAGCATCTTCTGGAGCTGACATGCAGAGAAGAATGATTTTGTCGTCCTTGAAATCACTAAATAGATATGCGAAATCGATCTTTTGCTAATCCCACCACAGGTTCCAGTGAAAAGAAGAAACGAAACCCATTGACTAAATTGGCAGTCGACTCAATCGATGCCGACTGCAACGGACCTGTCAGCTTCGAACTCAGGAGAGCAGCTAATAGTCTACGAGAGTAATGCTAGATGCCAGAATGCTTCACAGCATCAAAGTCTTAAGCAGAAGCTTCAATGAAAGGTTAGTTCATGCTGTGGCTGCATTCGTTTTCGTGTCTAGAAGCGTTATAACTTTTTGTACTTTTAACTCTCAGATCGGGTCTTAGCAGATTCTATAGCTATGCATGCAAGGGCCCCTCAGAGGAGATGCTTAAACACTGCAGTGCATTTTTCCTAGCAATTATTGGGACACGAAGTGTTGGGCCACTGTGTGTGTGTCTAGTTTTTTCCGCATTTGTTAAGTCACCTAAAGAACTCAATTAATAAAGGGCTCCAGAACAAATTGATGGGCAAACGGATGACACACTGCACAGAGACTTGTTGGGACATATTAAAAACAGCTTATTTTAGAATGGGTACACTTTACTAAAGTAGAATGCTCCTACAGAAAGCTGCAAGCAAACTAGCATCTTCTGGAGCTGACATGCAGAGAAGAATGATTTTGTCGTCCTTGAAATCACTAAATAGATATGCGAAATCGATCTTTTGCTAATCCCACCACAGGTTCCAGTGAAAAGAAGAAACGAAACCCATTGACTAAATTGGCAGTCGACTCAATCGATGCCGACTGCAACGGACCTGTCAGCTTCGAACTCAGGAGAGCAGCTAATAGTCTACGAGAGTAATGCTAGATGCCAGAATGCTTCACAGCATCAAAGTCTTAAGCAGAAGCTTCAATGAAAGGTTAGTTCATGCTGTGGCTGCATTCGTTTTCGTGTCTAGAAGCGTTATAACTTTTTGTACTTTTAACTCTCAGATCGGGTCTTAGCAGATTCTATAGCTATGCATGCAAGGGCCCCTCAGAGGAGATGCTTAAACACTGCAGTGCATTTTTCCTAGCAATTATTGGGACACGAAGTGTTGGGCCACTGTGTGTGTGTCTAGTTTTTTCCGCATTTGTTAAGTCACCTAAAGAACTCAATTAATAAAGGGCTCCAGAACAAATTGATGGGCAAACGGATGACACACTGCACAGAGACTTGTTGGGACATATTAAAAACAGCTTATTTTAGAATGGGTACACTTTACTAAAGTAGAATGCTCCTACAGAAAGCTGCAAGCAAACTAGCATCTTCTGGAGCTGACATGCAGAGAAGAATGATTTTGTCGTCCTTGAAATCACTAAATAGATATGCGAAATCGATCTTTTGCTAATCCCACCACAGGTTCCAGTGAAAAGAAGAAACGAAACCCATTGACTAAATTGGCAGTCGACTCAATCGATGCCGACTGCAACGGACCTGTCAGCTTCGAACTCAGGAGAGCAGCTAATAGTCTACGAGAGTAATGCTAGATGCCAGAATGCTTCACAGCATCAAAGTCTTAAGCAGAAGCTTCAATGAAAGGTTAGTTCATGCTGTGGCTGCATTCGTTTTCGTGTCTAGAAGCGTTATAACTTTTTGTACTTTTAACTCTCAGATCGGGTCTTAGCAGATTCTATAGCTATGCATGCAAGGGCCCCTCAGAGGAGATGCTTAAACACTGCAGTGCATTTTTCCTAGCAATTATTGGGACACGAAGTGTTGGGCCACTGTGTGTGTGTCTAGTTTTTTCCGCATTTGTTAAGTCACCTAAAGAACTCAATTAATAAAGGGCTCCAGAACAAATTGATGGGCAAACGGATGACACACTGCACAGAGACTTGTTGGGACATATTAAAAACAGCTTATTTTAGAATGGGTACACTTTACTAAAGTAGAATGCTCCTACAGAAAGCTGCAAGCAAACTAGCATCTTCTGGAGCTGACATGCAGAGAAGAATGATTTTGTCGTCCTTGAAATCACTAAATAGATATGCGAAATCGATCTTTTGCTAATCCCACCACAGGTTCCAGTGAAAAGAAGAAACGAAACCCATTGACTAAATTGGCAGTCGACTCAATCGATGCCGACTGCAACGGACCTGTCAGCTTCGAACTCAGGAGAGCAGCTAATAGTCTACGAGAGTAATGCTAGATGCCAGAATGCTTCACAGCATCAAAGTCTTAAGCAGAAGCTTCAATGAAAGGTTAGTTCATGCTGTGGCTGCATTCGTTTTCGTGTCTAGAAGCGTTATAACTTTTTGTACTTTTAACTCTCAGATCGGGTCTTAGCAGATTCTATAGCTATGCATGCAAGGGCCCCTCAGAGGAGATGCTTAAACACTGCAGTGCATTTTTCCTAGCAATTATTGGGACACGAAGTGTTGGGCCACTGTGTGTGTGTCTAGTTTTTTCCGCATTTGTTAAGTCACCTAAAGAACTCAATTAATAAAGGGCTCCAGAACAAATTGATGGGCAAACGGATGACACACTGCACAGAGACTTGTTGGGACATATTAAAAACAGCTTATTTTAGAATGGGTACACTTTACTAAAGTAGAATGCTCCTACAGAAAGCTGCAAGCAAACTAGCATCTTCTGGAGCTGACATGCAGAGAAGAATGATTTTGTCGTCCTTGAAATCACTAAATAGATATGCGAAATCGATCTTTTGCTAATCCCACCACAGGTTCCAGTGAAAAGAAGAAACGAAACCCATTGACTAAATTGGCAGTCGACTCAATCGATGCCGACTGCAACGGACCTGTCAGCTTCGAACTCAGGAGAGCAGCTAATAGTCTACGAGAGTAATGCTAGATGCCAGAATGCTTCACAGCATCAAAGTCTTAAGCAGAAGCTTCAATGAAAGGTTAGTTCATGCTGTGGCTGCATTCGTTTTCGTGTCTAGAAGCGTTATAACTTTTTGTACTTTTAACTCTCAGATCGGGTCTTAGCAGATTCTATAGCTATGCATGCAAGGGCCCCTCAGAGGAGATGCTTAAACACTGCAGTGCATTTTTCCTAGCAATTATTGGGACACGAAGTGTTGGGCCACTGTGTGTGTGTCTAGTTTTTTCCGCATTTGTTAAGTCACCTAAAGAACTCAATTAATAAAGGGCTCCAGAACAAATTGATGGGCAAACGGATGACACACTGCACAGAGACTTGTTGGGACATATTAAAAACAGCTTATTTTAGAATGGGTACACTTTACTAAAGTAGAATGCTCCTACAGAAAGCTGCAAGCAAACTAGCATCTTCTGGAGCTGACATGCAGAGAAGAATGATTTTGTCGTCCTTGAAATCACTAAATAGATATGCGAAATCGATCTTTTGCTAATCCCACCACAGGTTCCAGTGAAAAGAAGAAACGAAACCCATTGACTAAATTGGCAGTCGACTCAATCGATGCCGACTGCAACGGACCTGTCAGCTTCGAACTCAGGAGAGCAGCTAATAGTCTACGAGAGTAATGCTAGATGCCAGAATGCTTCACAGCATCAAAGTCTTAAGCAGAAGCTTCAATGAAAGGTTAGTTCATGCTGTGGCTGCATTCGTTTTCGTGTCTAGAAGCGTTATAACTTTTTGTACTTTTAACTCTCAGATCGGGTCTTAGCAGATTCTATAGCTATGCATGCAAGGGCCCCTCAGAGGAGATGCTTAAACACTGCAGTGCATTTTTCCTAGCAATTATTGGGACACGAAGTGTTGGGCCACTGTGTGTGTGTCTAGTTTTTTCCGCATTTGTTAAGTCACCTAAAGAACTCAATTAATAAAGGGCTCCAGAACAAATTGATGGGCAAACGGATGACACACTGCACAGAGACTTGTTGGGACATATTAAAAACAGCTTATTTTAGAATGGGTACACTTTACTAAAGTAGAATGCTCCTACAGAAAGCTGCAAGCAAACTAGCATCTTCTGGAGCTGACATGCAGAGAAGAATGATTTTGTCGTCCTTGAAATCACTAAATAGATATGCGAAATCGATCTTTTGCTAATCCCACCACAGGTTCCAGTGAAAAGAAGAAACGAAACCCATTGACTAAATTGGCAGTCGACTCAATCGATGCCGACTGCAACGGACCTGTCAGCTTCGAACTCAGGAGAGCAGCTAATAGTCTACGAGAGTAATGCTAGATGCCAGAATGCTTCACAGCATCAAAGTCTTAAGCAGAAGCTTCAATGAAAGGTTAGTTCATGCTGTGGCTGCATTCGTTTTCGTGTCTAGAAGCGTTATAACTTTTTGTACTTTTAACTCTCAGATCGGGTCTTAGCAGATTCTATAGCTATGCATGCAAGGGCCCCTCAGAGGAGATGCTTAAACACTGCAGTGCATTTTTCCTAGCAATTATTGGGACACGAAGTGTTGGGCCACTGTGTGTGTGTCTAGTTTTTTCCGCATTTGTTAAGTCACCTAAAGAACTCAATTAATAAAGGGCTCCAGAACAAATTGATGGGCAAACGGATGACACACTGCACAGAGACTTGTTGGGACATATTAAAAACAGCTTATTTTAGAATGGGTACACTTTACTAAAGTAGAATGCTCCTACAGAAAGCTGCAAGCAAACTAGCATCTTCTGGAGCTGACATGCAGAGAAGAATGATTTTGTCGTCCTTGAAATCACTAAATAGATATGCGAAATCGATCTTTTGCTAATCCCACCACAGGTTCCAGTGAAAAGAAGAAACGAAACCCATTGACTAAATTGGCAGTCGACTCAATCGATGCCGACTGCAACGGACCTGTCAGCTTCGAACTCAGGAGAGCAGCTAATAGTCTACGAGAGTAATGCTAGATGCCAGAATGCTTCACAGCATCAAAGTCTTAAGCAGAAGCTTCAATGAAAGGTTAGTTCATGCTGTGGCTGCATTCGTTTTCGTGTCTAGAAGCGTTATAACTTTTTGTACTTTTAACTCTCAGATCGGGTCTTAGCAGATTCTATAGCTATGCATGCAAGGGCCCCTCAGAGGAGATGCTTAAACACTGCAGTGCATTTTTCCTAGCAATTATTGGGACACGAAGTGTTGGGCCACTGTGTGTGTGTCTAGTTTTTTCCGCATTTGTTAAGTCACCTAAAGAACTCAATTAATAAAGGGCTCCAGAACAAATTGATGGGCAAACGGATGACACACTGCACAGAGACTTGTTGGGACATATTAAAAACAGCTTATTTTAGAATGGGTACACTTTACTAAAGTAGAATGCTCCTACAGAAAGCTGCAAGCAAACTAGCATCTTCTGGAGCTGACATGCAGAGAAGAATGATTTTGTCGTCCTTGAAATCACTAAATAGATATGCGAAATCGATCTTTTGCTAATCCCACCACAGGTTCCAGTGAAAAGAAGAAACGAAACCCATTGACTAAATTGGCAGTCGACTCAATCGATGCCGACTGCAACGGACCTGTCAGCTTCGAACTCAGGAGAGCAGCTAATAGTCTACGAGAGTAATGCTAGATGCCAGAATGCTTCACAGCATCAAAGTCTTAAGCAGAAGCTTCAATGAAAGGTTAGTTCATGCTGTGGCTGCATTCGTTTTCGTGTCTAGAAGCGTTATAACTTTTTGTACTTTTAACTCTCAGATCGGGTCTTAGCAGATTCTATAGCTATGCATGCAAGGGCCCCTCAGAGGAGATGCTTAAACACTGCAGTGCATTTTTCCTAGCAATTATTGGGACACGAAGTGTTGGGCCACTGTGTGTGTGTCTAGTTTTTTCCGCATTTGTTAAGTCACCTAAAGAACTCAATTAATAAAGGGCTCCAGAACAAATTGATGGGCAAACGGATGACACACTGCACAGAGACTTGTTGGGACATATTAAAAACAGCTTATTTTAGAATGGGTACACTTTACTAAAGTAGAATGCTCCTACAGAAAGCTGCAAGCAAACTAGCATCTTCTGGAGCTGACATGCAGAGAAGAATGATTTTGTCGTCCTTGAAATCACTAAATAGATATGCGAAATCGATCTTTTGCTAATCCCACCACAGGTTCCAGTGAAAAGAAGAAACGAAACCCATTGACTAAATTGGCAGTCGACTCAATCGATGCCGACTGCAACGGACCTGTCAGCTTCGAACTCAGGAGAGCAGCTAATAGTCTACGAGAGTAATGCTAGATGCCAGAATGCTTCACAGCATCAAAGTCTTAAGCAGAAGCTTCAATGAAAGGTTAGTTCATGCTGTGGCTGCATTCGTTTTCGTGTCTAGAAGCGTTATAACTTTTTGTACTTTTAACTCTCAGATCGGGTCTTAGCAGATTCTATAGCTATGCATGCAAGGGCCCCTCAGAGGAGATGCTTAAACACTGCAGTGCATTTTTCCTAGCAATTATTGGGACACGAAGTGTTGGGCCACTGTGTGTGTGTCTAGTTTTTTCCGCATTTGTTAAGTCACCTAAAGAACTCAATTAATAAAGGGCTCCAGAACAAATTGATGGGCAAACGGATGACACACTGCACAGAGACTTGTTGGGACATATTAAAAACAGCTTATTTTAGAATGGGTACACTTTACTAAAGTAGAATGCTCCTACAGAAAGCTGCAAGCAAACTAGCATCTTCTGGAGCTGACATGCAGAGAAGAATGATTTTGTCGTCCTTGAAATCACTAAATAGATATGCGAAATCGATCTTTTGCTAATCCCACCACAGGTTCCAGTGAAAAGAAGAAACGAAACCCATTGACTAAATTGGCAGTCGACTCAATCGATGCCGACTGCAACGGACCTGTCAGCTTCGAACTCAGGAGAGCAGCTAATAGTCTACGAGAGTAATGCTAGATGCCAGAATGCTTCACAGCATCAAAGTCTTAAGCAGAAGCTTCAATGAAAGGTTAGTTCATGCTGTGGCTGCATTCGTTTTCGTGTCTAGAAGCGTTATAACTTTTTGTACTTTTAACTCTCAGATCGGGTCTTAGCAGATTCTATAGCTATGCATGCAAGGGCCCCTCAGAGGAGATGCTTAAACACTGCAGTGCATTTTTCCTAGCAATTATTGGGACACGAAGTGTTGGGCCACTGTGTGTGTGTCTAGTTTTTTCCGCATTTGTTAAGTCACCTAAAGAACTCAATTAATAAAGGGCTCCAGAACAAATTGATGGGCAAACGGATGACACACTGCACAGAGACTTGTTGGGACATATTAAAAACAGCTTATTTTAGAATGGGTACACTTTACTAAAGTAGAATGCTCCTACAGAAAGCTGCAAGCAAACTAGCATCTTCTGGAGCTGACATGCAGAGAAGAATGATTTTGTCGTCCTTGAAATCACTAAATAGATATGCGAAATCGATCTTTTGCTAATCCCACCACAGGTTCCAGTGAAAAGAAGAAACGAAACCCATTGACTAAATTGGCAGTCGACTCAATCGATGCCGACTGCAACGACCTGTCAGCTTCGAACTCAGGAGAGCAGCTAATAGTCTACGAGAGTAATGCTAGATGCCAGAATGCTTCACAGCATCAAAGTCTTAAGCAGAAGCTTCAATGAAAGGTTAGTTCATGCTGTGGCTGCATTCGTTTTCGTGTCTAGAAGCGTTATAACTTTTTGTACTTTTAACTCTCAGATCGGGTCTTAGCAGATTCTATAGCTATGCATGCAAGGGCCCCTCAGAGGAGATGCTTAAACACTGCAGTGCATTTTTCCTAGCAATTATTGGGACACGAAGTGTTGGGCCACTGTGTGTGTGTCTAGTTTTTTCCGCATTTGTTAAGTCACCTAAAGAACTCAATTAATAAAGGGCTCCAGAACAAATTGATGGGCAAACGGATGACACACTGCACAGAGACTTGTTGGGACATATTAAAAACAGCTTATTTTAGAATGGGTACACTTTACTAAAGTAGAATGCTCCTACAGAAAGCTGCAAGCAAACTAGCATCTTCTGGAGCTGACATGCAGAGAAGAATGATTTTGTCGTCCTTGAAATCACTAAACAGATATGCGAAATCGATCTTTTGCTAATCCCACCACAGGTTCCAGTGAAAAGAAGAAACGAAACCCATTGACTAAATTGGCAGTCGACTCAATCGATGCCGACTGCAACGACCTGTCAGCTTCGAACTCAGGAGAGCAGCTAATAGTCTACGAGAGTAATGCTAGATGCCAGAATGCTTCACAGCATCAAAGTCTTAAGCAGAAGCTTCAATGAAAGGTTAGTTCATGCTGTGGCTGCATTCGTTTTCGTGTCTAGAAGCGTTATAACTTTTTGTACTTTTAACTCTCAGATCGGGTCTTAGCAGATTCTATAGCTATGCATGCAAGGGCCCCTCAGAGGAGATGCTTAAACACTGCAGTGCATTTTTCCTAGCAATTATTGGGACACGAAGTGTTGGGCCACTGTGTGTGTGTCTAGTTTTTTCCGCATTTGTTAAGTCACCTAAAGAACTCAATTAATAAAGGGCTCCAGAACAAATTGATGGGCAAACGGATGACACACTGCACAGAGACTTGTTGGGACATATTAAAAACAGCTTATTTTAGAATGGGTATACTTTACTAAAGTAGAATGCTCCTACAGAAAGCTGCAAGCAAACTAGCATCTTCTGGAGCTGACATGCAGAGAAGAATGATTTTGTCGTCCTTGAAATCACTAAACAGATATGCGAAATCGATCTTTTGCTAATCCCACCACAGGTTCCAGTGAAAAGAAGAAACGAAACCCATTGACTAAATTGGCAGTCGACTCAATCGATGCCGACTGCAACGACCTGTCAGCTTCGAACTCAGGAGAGCAGCTAATAGTCTACGAGAGTAATGCTAGATGCCAGAATGCTTCACAGCATCAAAGTCTTAAGCAGAAGCTTCAATGAAAGGTTAGTTCATGCTGTGGCTGCATTCGTTTTCGTGTCTAGAAGCGTTATAACTTTTTGTACTTTTAACTCTCAGATCGGGTCTTAGCAGATTCTATAGCTATGCATGCAAGGGCCCCTCAGAAGAGATGCTTAAACACTGCAGTGCATTTTTCCTAGCAATTATTGGGACACGAAGTGTTGGGCCACTGTGTGTGTGTCTAGTTTTTTCCGCATTTGTTAAGTCACCTAAAGAACTCAATTAATAAAGGGCTCCAGAACAAATTGATGGGCAAACGGATGACACACTGCACAGAGACTTGTTGGGACAGATTAAAAACAGCTTATTTTAGAATGGGTATACTTTACTAAAGTAGAATGCTCCTACAGAAAGCTGCAAGCAAACTAGCATCTTCTGGAGCTGACATGCAGAGAAGAATGATTTTGTCGTCCTTGAAATCACTAAATCGATATGCGAAATCGATCTTTTGCTAATCCCACCACAGGTTCCAGTGAAAAGAAGAAACGAAACCCATTGACTAAATTGGCAGTCGACTCAATCGATGCCGACTGCAACTGACCTGTCAGCTTCGAACTCAGGAGAGCAGCTAATAGTCTACGACCGTAATGCTGGATGCCAGAGTGCTCTAAATAACGAGACTCCTGTTTTCTCACTCGACCGGAATTTGTTGTTTAATCTGCAGCTTAACTAATCTCTGCGTTTCAGTTTTTCAGTTTCACTGTCAATTTTAGGTTTTTTTCTAAGCGCAAGTGTAATTGAATTTTTTATTCATATTAGTCAGGCATATTGCGTACAGCATTATAGCGTATTAGTAAAGGTAAAGGTAAATAGACTGCTTGTAACTAGTTTTTCCTTCATGTGGATTGGCTTTAACGAAGCCTTTTGTATTTCAAGTGATGCTGAATTCGCTGGACTGAGGACAATATAGTTACACGATGATATGCTATTCCTTCACTTTCAATAGATCATACTATTAGTATGGGACGTGCTTTTTTATTTCAATGTATGCTTTTTTTCATCATTTAAATGCTAAAAATACTTAATAGGTCATTGCACTGTGTGTATGTGTGTGTTTTCGTGTGTCAAAAAAAATTGCAAAATAAGTGCCCACCATTGTATACCGTACCAACAAGTGCCCGGTGCGTGATTGTGTGTGTGTGCGCGCGCTTGCTGCGATAAAATAGATATTTCACGCTCCCGTATATCTACCAGGCAGTTGCTGAAATGAGAGCTGGGGAGGCCAGCGAATTGCGAGCATAATGGGGTCTGGGGAATCAACTAGTCTCACTGCATTGTAAAAATATAGCGAACCTATTACAGCTGGTGGAGTTGACTCAGGCAAAGTGAAGCCCGGGGCAGGAAAGACAGAGCTGGGTTCCCATTGAGCTGTCTGGCGGAGGTGACAATGGGTCAGTGAATAGCACTTGCACTCCACCCCCCCCCCCCGCTTGTCCCACCCGATCCTAATTGCTGCTGAATTCAGAGCTAAGCAAACGCGCGGTCATTGGGATTATAGGAAGTGAGCTGATCATGTTGGGGTGTTGCATTAATGCGTGTTTATATTCCCCACGCCAGGAAACTTAAGTCCGGATTCTGGGACACATTATTTGGGAGAATATTGCTAGCGTTGAGTGGCAGAGGGCAAATTTTATGCGGGATGGGAATCTTCATAAAAAGCATCTCGTCATCAATAGTGGGCCAATGTCCGTAAATTTTCATGCCTCGGAGTTGCATGCATTAGCGGGGAAATTTTGGAGAATGACTAATAAATCCTCGAGATTGTAAAACACAAAAAACTGTTGAAATTCTGCGGAAGCACCCCCCCCCAGCATTGCATGTGCCGCTCTCATTTCATTATCTGCCTCTTCAGTGCTTTTCCTAATTTCCCCAAGCTATCCACGCTGTCCTTATTGGCGATCCAAATTGAATTCCTGGAGAAAATCACCATGGAAATTGGATTTATCTTTTAGGTATTTTCGTTTGGGAGTTTGCAATAGTCTGGGATTTCCAAGAATCGCCAATTTCTTCAGCCCCGATAAGGCTCTCAGTGGCTATTTGGTCTTGACTGCCATAGCTAGGGATGCTGGAACGGCTTGGCATCTGATTACGCAATCGATCGAGCAGAAACTGTGCATCGGTGTCTGGGGCAAGCAGTTTTTATTGTGCGCCATTTCCGATTTCGATTGCATTCCTTTCCTGACTTTTTTAGGGCAGAAAAAGCTGACGTAAAATATTTTCTTTAAAAAACTTCTACTTTTGAACCGGGATGCATTATCTGTTCTTGTTTTCGATTTTTGTGATGCAATAGTCTGGTAGTGTAAGCCCATGAGAGTAACCGGATAGCATGAGAGTAGCCAGAATGAGAGTAGTCAGTGTGAGAGTAGCCAGAATGAGAGTAGCCAGAATGAGAGTAGTCAGTGTGAGAGTAGTCAGTGTGAGAGTAGTCAGTGTGAGAGTAGTCAGTGTGAGAGTAGCCAGAATGAGAGTAGTCAGTGTGAGAGTATCCAGAATGAGAGTAGTCAGTGTGAGAGTAGCCAGCATGAGAGTAGTCAGTGTGAGAGTAGCCAGCATGAGAGTAGTCAGTGTGAGAGTAGCCAGAATGAGAGTAGTCAGTGTGAGAGTAGTCAGTGTGAGAGTAGTCAGCATGAGAGTAATCAGTGTGAGAGTAGCCAGCATGAGAGTAGCCAGCATGTGAGTAGTCAGTGTGAGAGTAGCCAGCATGAGAGTAATCAGTGTGAGAGTAGCCAGCATGAGAGTAGCCAGCATGAGAGTAATCAGTGTGAGAGTAGCCAGCATGAGAGTAATCAGTGTGAGAGTAGCCAGCATGAGAGTAGCCAGCATGTGAGTAGTCAGTGTGAGAGTAGCCAGCATGAGAGTAGCCAGCATGTGAGTAGTCAGTGTGAGAGTAGCCAGCATGAGAGTAATCAGTGTGAGAGTAGCCAGCATGAGAGTAGCCAGCATGTGAGTAGTCAGTGTGAGAGTAGCCAGCATGAGAGTAATCAGTGTGAGAGTAGCCAGCATGAGAGTAGCCAGCATGTGAGTAGTCAGTGTGAGAGTAGCCAGCATGAGAGTAATCAGTGTGAGAGTAGCCAGCATGAGAGTAGCCAGCATGATAGTAGTCAGTGTGAGAGTAGCCAGAATGAGAGTAGTCAGTGTGAGAGTAGCCAGAATGAGAGTAGCCAGCATAAGAGTAGCCAGCATGAGAGTAACCAGCATGAGAGTAGCCAGCACGAGAGTAGCCAGCATGAGAGTAGTCAGTGTGAGAGTAGCCAGGCTAAGTACACAGGTTAAAAAATCAAAGTTGTTTTAAATATTAAAAGTTACACGCAGGCCTGCTGCAAACAGGCGAATCTGTGAAGCC